>CM061142.1:636945216-636976226 GCA_030789695.1 Scilla litardierei | reverse complement strand
AATGGTCACAATTTTGCTGGTTGTGCGCGCTGGGTCACTTTGGGTAAATGTAGACACATTTGGTCAGCGCGCAAGACAGTCACAATTTTGCTGGTTGTGGGAACTGGGTAATTTTGGTTAAATGTAAACATTATTTGCGGAGCGGCGAAACGGCACAATTTTGCCGGTTGTTCGGCCTGAATAACTTGGGTAAATGTTGACATTTTTGTGCAGCACACAAAACTGTCACAATTTTGCCGGGTGTGTGCGACAGTTTTGCCCAGCGCGCAAAACGGTAAGAATTTTGTGGGCTTTGCGCGCTGAGTAATTTTGGTTAAATGTAGACATTTTTGCGCAGCGCGCAAAATTGTCACAAATTTGCCGGTTGTGATCGCTGAGTAATTTTGGGTGAATGTAGACATATTTGATCAGCGCGCAAAACGGTCACTATTTTGCGGATTCTGGGCACTGGATAATTTTCTGTAAATGTAGACATTATTTGCGTAGAGCGCAAAACGGTCACAAATTTGTCGGTTGTGCTCGCTGGGTAATTTTGGGTTAATGTAGACAGTTTTGCACAGCGAGCAAAACAGCCACATTTTCACATTTTTTCCAGTTGTGCGCGCTGGGTAATTTTGGGTAAATGTTTACAGTTTTGCTCAGCGCGCAAAACCGTCACAATTTTGTCGGTTGTGTGCGATGTGTAATTTATGGAAAATGTAGTTAGTTTTGGTCAGCGCGCAAAACCGTCACAATTTTGCCGGTCGTGCGGGTACAGCCATCTTGGGTAAATATAGACTTTTTTTCTCAGCGCGCAAAATGGTCACAATTTTACAGGTTGTGCGCGCTGGGTCACTTTGGGTAAATGTAGACACATTTGGTCAGCGCGCAAGACAGTCACAATTTTGCTGGTTGTTGGCACTGGGTAATTTTGGTTAAATGTAAACATTATTTGCGGAGCGGCGAAACGGCACAATTTTACCGGTTGTTCGGCCTGAGTAACTTGGGTAAATGTTGACATTTTTGTGCAGCACACAAAACGGTCACAATTTTGCCGGGTGTGTGCGCTGGTAATTTATGGTAAACTTAGACAGTTTTGCCCAGCGCGCAAAACGGTCAGAATTTTGTGGGCTATGCGCGCTGAGTAATTTTGGTTAAATGTAGACATTTTTGCTCAGCGCGCAAAATTGTCACAAATTTGCCGGTTGTGATCGCTGAGTAATTTTGGGTGAATGTAGACATATTTGATCAGCGCGCAAAACGGTCACTATTTTGCGGATTCTGGGCACTGGATAATTTTCTGTAAATGTAGACATTATTTGCGTAGAGCGCAAAACGGTCACAAATTTGTCGGTTGTGCGCGCTGGGTAATTTTGGGTAAATGTCGACAGTTTTGCACAGCGAGCAAAACAGCCACATTTTTTCCAGTTGTGCGCGCTGGGTAATTTTGGGTAAATGTTTACAGTTTTGCTCAGCGCGCAAAACTGTCACAATTTTGTCGGATGTGTGCGATGTGTAATTTATGCAAAATTTTGACAGTTTTGGTCAGCGTGCAAAACTGTCACAATTTTGCCGGTCGTTCGGGTACAGCCATTTTGGGTGAATATAGACATTTTTTTCTCAGCGCGCAAAATGGTCACAATTTTGCAGGTTGTGCGCGCTGCGTCACTTTGGGTAAATGTAGACACATTTGGTCAGCGCGCAAGACAGTCACAATTTTGCTGGTTGTGGGAACTTGGTAATTTTGATTAAATGTAAACATTATTTGCGGAGCGGCGAAACGGCACAATTTTGCCGGTTGTTCGGCCTGAATAACTTGGGTAAATGTTGACATTTTTGTGCAGCACACAAAACGGTCACAATTTTTGCCGGGTGTGTGCGACAGTTTTGCCCAGCGCGCAAAACGGTCAGAATTTTGTGGGCTTTGCGCGCTGAGTAATTTTGGTTAAATGTAGACATTTTTGCGCAGCGCGCAAAATTGTCACAAATTTGCCGGTTGTGATCGCTGAGTAATTTTGGGTGAATGTAGACATATTTGATCAGCGCGCAAAACGGTCACTATTTTTCGGATTCTGGGCACTGGATAATTTTCTGTAAATGTAAACATTATTTGCGTAGAGCGCAAAACGGTCACAAATTTGTCGGTTGTGCTCGCTGGGTAATTTTGGGTTAATGTAGACAGTTTTGCACAGCGAGCAAAACAGCCACATTTTTCCAGTTGTGCGCGCTGGGTAATTTTGGGTAAATGTTTACAGTTTTGCTCAGCGCGCAAAACCGTCACAATTTTGTCGGTTGTGTGCGATGTGTAATTTATGGAAAATGTAGTTAGTTTTGGTCAGCGCGCAAAACCGTCACAATTTTGTTGGTTGTGTGCGATGTGTAATTTATGGAAAATGTAGTTAGTTTTGGTCAGCGCGCAAAACCGTCACAATTTTGCCGGTCGTGCGAGTACAGCCATCTTGGGTAAATATAGACTTTTTTTCTCAGCGCGCAAAATGGTCACAATTTTACAGGTTGTGCGCGCTGGGTCACTTTGGGTAAATGTAGACACATTTGGTCTGCGCGCACAACAGTCACAATTTTGCTGGTTGTGGGCACTGGGTAATTTTGGTTAAATGTAAACATTATTTGCGGAGCGGCGAAACGGCACAATTTTACCGCTTGTTCGGCCTGAGTAACTTGGGTAAATGTTGACATTTTTGTGCAGCACACAAAACGGTCACAATTTTTCCGGGTGTGTGCGTTGGTAATTTATGGTAAACTTAGACAGTTTTGCCCAGCGCGCAAAACGGTCAGAATTTTGTGGGCTATGCTCGCTGAGTAATTTTGGTTAAATGTAGACATTTTTGCTCAGCGCGCAAAATTGTCACAAATTTGCCGGTTGTGATCGCTGAGTAATTTTGGGTGAATGTAGACATATTTGATCAGCGCGCAAAACGGTCACTATTTTGCGGATTCTGGGCACTGGATAATTTTCTGTAAATGTAGACATTATTTGCGTAGAGCGCAAAACGGTCACAAATTTGTCGGTTGTGCGCGCTGGGTAATTTTGGGTAAATGTCGACAGTTTTGCACAGCGAGCAAAACAGCCACATTTTTTCCAGTTGTGCGCGCTGGGTAATTTTGGGTAAATGTTTACAGTTTTGCTCAGCGCGCAAAATTGTCACAATTTTGTCGGATGTGTGCGATGTGTAATTTATGCAAAATTTAGACCGTTTTGGTCAGCGTGCAAAACTGTCACAATTTTGCCGGTCGTTCGGGTACAGCCATTTTGGGTGAATATAGACATTTTTTTCTCAGCGCGCAAAATGGTCACAATTTTGCAGGTTGTGCGCGCTGGGTCACTTTGGGTAAATGTAGACACATTTGGTCAGCGCGCAAGACAGTCACAATTTTGCTGGTTGTGGGAACTTGGTAATTTTGATTAAATGTAAACATTATTTGCGGAGCGGCGAAACGGCACAATTTTGCCGGTTGTTCGGCCTGAATAACTAGGGTAAATGTTGACATTTTTGTGCAGCACACAAAACGGTCACAATTTTGCCGGGTGTGTGCGACAGTTTTGCCCAGCGCGCAAAACTGTCAGAATTTTGTGGGCTTTGCGCGCTGAGTAATTTTGGTTAAATGTAGACATTTTTGCGCAGCGCGCAAAATTGTCACAAATTTGCCGGTTGTGATCGCTGAGTAATTTTGGGTGAATGTAGACATATTTGATCAGCGCGCAAAACGGTCACTATTTTTCGGATTCTGGGCACTGGATAATTTTCTGTAAATGTAAACATTATTTGCGTAGAGCGCAAAACGGTCACAAATTTGTCGGTTGTGCTCGCTGGGTAATTTTGGGTTAATGTAGACAGTTTTGCACAGCGAGCAAAACAGCCACATTTTTTCCAGTTGTGCGCGCTGGGTAATTTTGGGTAAATGTTTACAGTTTTGCTCAGCGCGCAAAACCGTCACAATTTTGTCGGTTGTGTGCGATGTGTAATTTATGGAAAATGTAGTTAGTTTTGGTCAGCGTGCAAAACCGTCACAATTTTGCCGGTCGTGCGGGTACAGCCATCTTGGGTAAATATAGACTTTTTTTCTCAGCGCGCAAAATGGTCACAATTTTACAGGTTGTGCGCGCTGGGTCACTTTGGGTAAATGTAGACACATTTGGTCTGCGCGCACAACAGTCACAATTTTGCTGGTTGTTGGCACTGGGTAATTTTGGTTAAATGTAAACATTATTTGCGGAGCGGCGAAACGGCACAATTTTACCGGTTGTTCGGCCTGAGTAACTTGGGTAAATGTTGACATTTTTGTGCAGCACACAAAACGGTCACAATTTTGCCGGGTGTGTGCGCTGGTAATTTATGGTAAACTTAGACAGTTTTGCCCAGCGCGCAAAACGGTCAGAATTTTGTGGGCTATGCGCGCTGAGTAATTTTGGTTAAATGTAGACATTTTTGCTCAGCGCGCAAAATTGTCACAAATTTGCCGGTTGTGATCGCTGAGTAATTTTGGGTGAATGTAGACATATTTGATCAGCGCGCAAAACGGTCACTATTTTGCGGATTCTGGGCACTGGATAATTTTCTGTAAATGTAGACATTATTTGCGTAGAGCGCAAAACGGTCACAAATTTGTCGGTTGTGCGCACTGGGTAATTTTGGGTAAATGTCGACAGTTTTGCACAGCGAGCAAAACAGCCACATTTTTTCCAGTTGTGCGCGCTGGGTAATTTTGGGTAAATGTTTACAGTTTTGCTCAGCGCGCAAAACTGTCACAATTTTGTCGGATGTGTGCGATGTGTAATTTATGCAAAATTTTGACAGTTTTGGTCAGCGTGCAAAACTGTCACAATTTTGCCGGTCGTTCGGGTACAGCCATTTTGGGTGAATATAGACATTTTTTTCTCAGCGCGCAAAATGGTCACAATTTTGCAGGTTGTGCGCGCTGCGTCACTTTGGGTAAATGTAGACACATTTGGTCAGCGCGCAAGACAGTCACAATTTTGCTGGTTGTGGGAACTTGGTAATTTTGATTAAATGTAAACATTATTTGCGGAGCGGCGAAACGGCACAATTTTGCCGGTTGTTCGGCCTGAATAACTTGGGTAAATGTTGACATTTTTGTGCAGCACACAAAACGGTCACAATTTTGCCGGGTGTGTGCGACAGTTTTGCCCAGCGCGCAAAACGGTCAGAATTTTGTGGGCTTTGCGCGCTGAGTAATTTTGGTTAAATGTAGACATTTTTGCGCAGCGCGCAAAATTGTCACAAATTTGCCGGTTGTGATCGCTGAGTAATTTTGGGTGAATGTAGACATATTTGATCAGCGCGCAAAACGGTCACTATTTTTCGGATTCTGGGCACTGGATAATTTTCTGTAAATGTAAACATTATTTGCGTAGAGCGCAAAACGGTCACAAATTTGTCGGTTGTGCTCGCTGGGTAATTTTGGGTTAATGTAGACAGTTTTGCACAGCGAGCAAAACAGCCACATTTTTCCAGTTGTGCGCGCTGGGTAATTTTGGGTAAATGTTTACAGTTTTGCTCAGCGCGCAAAACCGTCACAATTTTGTCGGTTGTGTGCGATGTGTAATTTATGGAAAATGTAGTTAGTTTTGGTCAGCGCGCAAAACCGTCACAATTTTGTTGGTTGTGTGCGATGTGTAATTTATGGAAAATGTAGTTAGTTTTGGTCAGCGCGCAAAACCGTCACAATTTTGCCGGTCGTGCGGGTACAGCCATCTTGGGTAAATATAGACTTTTTTTCTCAGCGCGCAAAATGGTCACAATTTTACAGGTTGTGCGCGCTGGGTCACTTTGGGTAAATGTAGACACATTTGGTCTGCGCGCACAACAGTCACAATTTTGCTGGTTGTGGGCACTGGGTAATTTTGGTTAAATGTAAACATTATTTGCGGAGCGGCGAAACGGCACAATTTTACCGCTTGTTCGGCCTGAGTAACTTGGGTAAATGTTGACATTTTTGTGCAGCACACAAAACGGTCACAATTTTTCCGGGTGTGTGCGCTGGTAATTTATGGTAAACTTAGACAGTTTTGCCCAGCGCACAAAACGGTCAGAATTTTGTGGGCTATGCTCGCTGAGTAATTTTGGTTAAATGTAGACATTTTTGCTCAGCGCGCAAAATTGTCACAAATTTGCCGGTTGTGATCGCTGAGTAATTTTGGGTGAATGTAGACATATTTGATCAGCGCGCAAAACGGTCACTATTTTGCGGATTCTGGGCACTGGATAATTTTCTGTAAATGTAGACATTATTTGCGTAGAGCGCAAAACGGTCACAAATTTGTCGGTTGTGCGCGCTGGGTAATTTTGGGTAAATGTCGACAGTTTTGCACAGCGAGCAAAACAGCCACATTTTTTCCAGTTGTGCGCGCTGGGTAATTTTGGGTAAATGTTTACAGTTTTGCTCAGCGCGCAAAATTGTCACAATTTTGTCGGATGTGTGCGATGTGTAATTTATGCAAAATTTAGACCGTTTTGGTCAGCGTGCAAAACTGTCACAATTTTGCCGGTCGTTCGGGTACAGCCATTTTGGGTGAATATAGACATTTTTTTCTCAGCGCGCAAAATGGTCACAATTTTGCAGGTTGTGCGCGCTGGGTCACTTTGGGTAAATTTAGACACATTTGGTCAGCGCGCAAGACAGTCACAATTTTGCTGGTTGTGGGAACTTGGTAATTTTGATTAAATGTAAACATTATTTGCGGAGCGGCGAAACGGCACAATTTTGCCGGTTGTTCGGCCTGAATAACTAGGGTAAATGTTGACATTTTTGTGCAGCACACAAAACGGTCACAATTTTGCCGGGTGTGTGCGACAGTTTTGCCCAGCGCGCAAAACTGTCAGAATTTTGTGGGCTTTGCGCGCTGAGTAATTTTGGTTAAATGTAGACATTTTTGCGCAGCGCGCAAAATTGTCACAAATTTGCCGGTTGTGATCGCTGAGTAATTTTGGGTGAATGTAGACATATTTGATCAGCGCGCAAAACGGTCACTATTTTTCGGATTCTGGGCACTGGATAATTTTCTGTAAATGTAAACATTATTTGCGTAGAGCGCAAAACGGTCACAAATTTGTCGGTTGTGCTCGCTGGGTAATTTTGGGTTAATGTAGACAGTTTTGCACAGCGAGCAAAACAGCCACATTTTTTCCAGTTGTGCGCGCTGGGTAATTTTGGGTAAATGTTTACAGTTTTGCTCAGCGCGCAAAACCGTCACAATTTTGTCGGTTGTGTGCGATGTGTAATTTATGGAAAATGTAGTTAGTTTTGGTCAGCGCGCAAAACCGTCACAATTTTGCCGGTCGTGCGGGTACAGCCATCTTGGGTAAATATAGACTTTTTTTCTCAGCGCGCAAAATGGTCACAATTTTACAGGTTGTGCGCGCTGGGTCACTTTGGGTAAATGTAGACACATTTGGTCTGCGCGCACAACAGTCACAATTTTGCTGGTTGTTGGCACTGGGTAATTTTGGTTAAATGTAAACATTATTTGCGGAGCGGCGAAACGGCACAATTTTACCGGTTGTTCGGCCTGAGTAACTTGGGTAAATGTTGACATTTTTGTGCAGCACACAAAACGGTCACAATTTTGCCGGGTGTGTGCGCTGGTAATTTATGGTAAACTTAGACAGTTTTGCCCAGCGCGCAAAACGGTCAGAATTTTGTGGGCTATGCGCGCTGAGTAATTTTGGTTAAATGTAGACATTTTTGCTCAGCGCGCAAAATTGTCACAAATTTGCCGGTTGTGATCGCTGAGTAATTTTGGGTGAATGTAGACATATTTGATCAGCGCGCAAAACGGTCACTATTTTGCGGATTCTGGGCACTGGATAATTTTCTGTAAATGTAGACATTATTTGCGTAGAGCGCAAAACGGTCACAAATTTGTCGGTTGTGCGCGCTGGGTAATTTTGGGTAAATGTCGACAGTTTTGCACAGCGAGCAAAACATCCACATTTTTTCCAGTTGTGCGCGCTGGGTAATTTTGGGTAAATGTTTACAGTTTTGCTCAGCGCGCAAAATTGTCACAATTTTGTCGGATGTGTGCGATGTGTAATTTATGCAAAATTTAGACCGTTTTGGTCAGCGTGCAAAACTGTCACAATTTTGCCGGTCGTTCGGGTACAGCCATTTTGGGTGAATATAGACATTTTTTTCTCAGCGCGCAAAATGGTCACAATTTTGCAGGTTGTGCGCGCTGGGTCACTTTGGGTAAATGTAGACACATTTGGTCAGCGCGCAAGACAGTCACAATTTTGCTGGTTGTGGGAACTTGGTAATTTTGATTAAATGTAAACATTATTTGCGGAGCGGCGAAACGGCACAATTTTGCCGGTTGTTCGGCCTGAATAACTTGGGTAAATGTTGACATTTTTGTGCAGCACACAAAACGGTCACAATTTTGCCGGGTGTGTGCGACAGTTTTGCCCAGCGCGCAAAACGGTCAGAATTTTGTGGGCTTTGCGCGCTGAGTAATTTTGGTTAAATGTAGACATTTTTGCGCAGCGCGCAAAATTGTCACAAATTTGCCGGTTGTGATCGCTGAGTAATTTTGGGTGAATGTAGACATATTTGATCAGCGCGCAAAACGGTCACTATTTTTCGGATTCTGGGCACTGGATAATTTTCTGTAAATGTAAACATTATTTGCGTAGAGCGCAAAACGGTCACAAATTTGTCGGTTGTGCTCGCTGGGTAATTTTGGGTTAATGTAGACAGTTTTGCACAGCGAGCAAAACAGCCACATTTTTTCCAGTTGTGCGCGCTGGGTAATTTTGGGTAAATGTTTACAGTTTTGCTCAGCGCGCAAAACCGTCACAATTTTGTCGGTTGTGTGCGATGTGTAATTTATGGAAAATGTAGTTAGTTTTGGTCAGCGCGCAAAACCGTCACAATTTTGCCGGTCGTGCGGGTACAGCCATCTTGGGTAAATATAGACTTTTTTTCTCAGCGCGCAAAATGGTCACAATTTTACAGGTTGTGCGCGCTGGGTCACTTTGGGTAAATGTAGACACATTTGGTCTGCGCGCACAACAGTCACAATTTTGCCGGTTGTTGGCACTGGGTAATTTTGGTTAAATGTAAACATTATTTGCGGAGCGGCGAAACGGCACAATTTTACCGATTGTTCGGCCTGAGTAACTTGGGTAAATGTTGACATTTTTGTGCAGCACACAAAACGGTCACAATTTTGCCGGGTGTGTGCGCTGGTAATTTATGGTAAACTTAGACAGTTTTGCCCAGCGCGCAAAACGGTCAGAATTTTGTGGGCTATGCTCGCTGAGTAATTTTGGTTAAATGTAGACATTTTTGCTCAGCGCGCAAAATTGTCACAAATTTGCCGGTTGTGATCGCTGAGTAATTTTGGGTGAATGTAGACATATTTGATCAGCGCGCAAAACGGTCACTATTTTGCGGATTCTGGGCACTAGATAATTTTCTGTAAATGTAGACATTATTTGCGTAGAGCGCAAAACGGTCACAAATTTGTCGGTTGTGCGCGCTGGGTAATTTTGGGTAAATGTCGACAGTTTTGCACAGCGAGCAAAACAGCCACATTTTTTCCAGTTGTGCGCGCTGGGTAATTTTGGGTAAATGTTTACAGTTTTGCTCAGCGCGCAAAATTGTCACAATTTTGTCGGATGTGTGCGATGTGTAATTTATGCAAAATTTAGACAGTTTTGGTCAGCGTGCAAAACTGTCACAATTTTGCCGGTCGTTCGGGTACAGCCATTTTGGGTGAATATAGACATTTTTTTCTCAGCGCGCAAAATGGTCACAATTTTGCAGGTTGTGCGCGTTGGGTCACTTTGGGTAAATGTAGACACATTTGGTCAGCGCGCAAGACAGTCACAATTTTGCTGGTTGTGGGAACTTGGTAATTTTGATTAAATGTAAACATTATTTGCGGAGCGGCGAAACGGCACAATTTTGCCGGTTGTTCGGCCTGAATAACTTGGGTAAATGTTGACATTTTTGTGCAGCACACAAAACTGTCACAATTTTGCCGGGTGTGTGCGACAGTTTTGCCCAGCGCGCAAAACTGTCAGAATTTTGTGGGCTTTGCGCGCTGAGTAATTTTGTTTAAATGTAGACATTTTTGCGCAGCGCGAAAAATTGTCACAAATTTGCCGGTTGTGATCGCTGAGTAATTTTGGGTGAATGTAGACATATTTGATCAGCGCGCAAAACGGTCACTATTTTTCGGATTCTGGGCACTGGATAATTTTCTGTAAATGTAAACATTATTTGCGTAGAGCGCAAAACGGTCACAAATTTGTCGGTTGTGCTCGCTGGGTAATTTTGGGTTAATGTAGACAGTTTTGCACAGCGAGCAAAACAGCCACATTTTTTCCAGTTGTGCGCGCTGGGTAATTTTGGGTAAATGTTTACAGTTTTGCTCAGCGCGCAAAACCGTCAAAATTTTGTCGGTTGTGTGTGATGTGTAATTTATGGAAAATGTAGACAGTTTTAGTCAGCGCGCAAAACCGTCACAATTTTGCCGGTCGTGCGGGTACAGCCATTTTGGGTAAATATAGACTTTTTTTCTCATCTCGCAAAATGTTCACAATTTTGCAGGTTGTGCGCGCTGGGTCACTTTGGGTAAATGTAGACACATTTGGTCTGCGCGCACAACAGTCACAATTTTGCTGGTTGTGGGCACTGGGTAATTTTGGTTAAATGTAAACATTATTTGCGGAGCGGCGAAACGGCACAATTTTGTCGGTTGTTCGGCCTGAGCAACTTGGGTAAATGTTGACATTTTTGTGCAGCACACAAAACGGTCACAATTTTACCGGGTGTGTGCGCTGGTAATTTATGGTAAACTTAGACAGTTTTGCCCAGCGCGCAAAACGGTCAGAATTTTGTGGGCTATGCGCGCTGAGTAATTTTGGTTAAATGTAGACATTTTTGCTCAGCGCGCAAAATTGTCACAAATTTGCCGGTTGTGATCGCTGAGTAATTTTGGGTGAATGTAGACATATTTGATCAGCGCGCAAAACGGTCACTATTTTGCGGATTCTGGGCACTGGATAATTTTCTGTAAATGTAGACATTATTTGCGTAGAGCGCAAAACGGTCACAAATTTGTCGGTTGTGCGCGCTGGGTAATTTTGGGTAAATGTCGACAGTTTTGCACAGCGAGCAAAACAGCCACATTTTTTCCAGTTGTGCGCGCTGGGTAATTTTGGGTATATGTTTACAGTTTTGCTCAGCGCGCAAAACTGTCACAATTTTGTCGGATGTGTGCGATGTGTAATTTATGCAAAATTTTGACAGTTTTGGTCAGCGTGCAAAACTGTCACAATTTTGCCGGTCGTTCGGGTACAGCCATTTTGGGTGAATATAGACATTTTTTTCTCAGCGCGCAAAATGGTCACAATTTTGCAGGTTGTGCGCGCTGGGTCACTTTGGGTAAATGTAGACACATTTGGTCAGCGCGCAAGACAGTCACAATTTTGCTGGTTGTGGGAACTTGGTAATTTTGATTAAATGTAAACATTATTTGCGGAGCGGCGAAACGACACAATTTTGCCGGTTGTTCGGCCTGAATAACTTGGGTAAATGTTGACATTTTTGTGCAGCACACAAAACTGTCACAATTTTGCCGGGTGTGTGCGACAGTTTTGCCCAGCGCGCAAAACTGTCAGAATTTTGTGGGCTTTGCGCGCTGAGTAATTTTGTTTAAATGTAGACATTTTTGTGCAGCGCGCAAAATTGTCACAAATTTGCCGGTTGTGATCGCTGAGTAATTTTGGGTGAATGTAGACATATTTGATCAGCGCGCAAAACGGTCACTATTTTTCGGTTTCTGGGAACTGGATAATTTTCTGTAAATGTAAACATTATTTGCGTAGAGCGTAAAACGGTCACAAATTTGTTGGTTGTGCTCGCTGGGTAATTTTGGGTTAATGTAGACAGTTTTGCACAGCGAGCAAAACAGCCACATTTTTTCCAGTTGTGCGCGCTAGGTAATTTTGGGTAAATGTTTACAGTTTTGCTCAGCGCGCAAAACCGTCACAATTTTGTCGGTTGTGTGCGATGTGTAATTTATGGAAAATGTAGACAGTTTTGGTCAGCGCGCAAAACCGTCACAATTTTGCCGGTCGTGCGGGTACAGCCATTTTGGGTAAATATAGACTTTTTTTCTCAGCGCGCAAAATGGTCACAATTTTGCAGGTTGTGCGCGCTGGGTCACTTTGGGTAAATGTAGACACATTTGGTCTGCGCGCACAACAGTCACAATTTTGCTGGTTGTGGGCACTGGGTAATTTTGGTTAAATGTAAACATTATTTGCGTAGCGGCGAAACGGCACAATTTTGCCGGTTGTTCGGCCTGAGTAACTTGGGTAAATGTTGACATTTTTGTGCAGCACACAAAACGGTCACAATTTTGCCGGGTGTGTGCGCTGGTAATTTATGGTAAACTTAGACAGTTTTGCCCAGCGCGCAAAACTGTCAGAATTTTGTGGGCTATGCGCGCTGAGTAATTTTGGTTAAATGTAGACATTTTTGCTCAGCGCGCAAAATTGTCACAAATTTGCCGGTTGTGATCGCTGAGTAATTTTGGGTGAATGTAGACATATTTGATCAGCGC
The DNA here is from genome assembly GCA_030789695.1 of Scilla litardierei. Taxonomy (NCBI): domain Eukaryota; kingdom Viridiplantae; phylum Streptophyta; class Magnoliopsida; order Asparagales; family Asparagaceae; genus Scilla; species Scilla litardierei. Next base: position 636,963,631 of record CM061142.1, on the reverse strand, counting down.
GCAAAACGGTCACTATTTTGCGGATTCTGGGCACTGGATAATTTTCTGTAAATGTAGACATTATTTGCGTAGAGCGCAAAACGGTCACAAATTTGTCGGTTGTGCGCGCTGGGTAATTTTGGGTAAATGTCGACAGTTTTGCACAGCGAGCAAAACAGCCACATTTTTTCCAGTTGTGCGCGCTGGGTAATTTTGGGTAAATGTTTACATTTTTGCTCAGCGCGTAAAACGTCACAATTTTGTCGGTTGTGTGCGATGTGTAATTTATGGAAAATGTAGACAGTTTTGGTCAGCGCGCAAAACCGTCATAATTTTGCCGGTCGTGCGGGTACAGCAATTTTGGGTAAATATAGACAATTTTTCTCAGCGCGCAAAATGGTCACAATTTTGCAGGTTGTGCACGCTGGGTCACTTTGGGTAAATGTAGACACATTTGGTCAGCGCGCAAAACAGTCACAATTTTGCTGGTTGTGGGCACTGGGTAACTTTGATTAAATGTAAACATTATTTACGGAGCGGCGAAACGGCACAATTTTGCCGGTTGTTCGGCCTGAGTAACTTGGGTAAATGTTGACATTTTTGTGCAGCACACAAAACGGTCACAATTTTGCCGGGTGTGTGCGACAGTTTTGCCCAGCGCGCAAAACGGTCAGAATTTTGTGGGCTTTGCGCGCTGAGTAATTTTGGTTAAATGTAGATATTTTTGCTCAGCGCGCAAAATTGTCACAAATTTGCCGGTTGTGATCGCTGAGTAATTTTGGGTGAATGTAGACATATTTGATCAGCTTGCAAAACGGTCACTATTTTTCGGATTCTGGGCACTGGATAATTTTCTGTAAATGTAGACATTATTTGCGTAGAGCGCAAAACGGTCACAAATTTGTCGGTTGTGCTCGCTGGGTAATTTTGGGTTAATGTAGACAGTTTTGCACAGCGAGCAAAACAGCCACATTTTTTCCAGTTGTGCGCGCTGGGTAATTTTGGGTAAATGTTTACAGTTTTGCTCAGCGCGCAAAACCGTCACAATTTTGTCAGTTGTGTGCGATGTGTAATTTATGGAAAATGTAGACAGTTTTGGTCAGCGCGCAAAACAGTCACAATTTTGCCGGTCGTGTGGGTACAGCCATTTTGGGTAAATATAGACTTTTTTTCTCAGCGCGCAAAATGGTCACAATTTTGCAGGTTGTGCGCGCTGGGTCACTTTGGGTTAATGTAGACACATTTGGTCTGCGCGCACAACAGTCACAATTTTGCTGGTTGTGGGCACTGTGTAATTTTGGTTAAATGTAAACATTATTTGCGGGGCGGCAAAATGGCACAATTTTGCCGGTTGTTCGGCCTGAGTAACTTGGGTAAATGTTGACATTTTTGTGCAGCACACAAAACGGTCACAATTTTGCCGGGTGTGTGAGCTGGTAATTTATGGTAAACTTAGACAGTTTTGCCCAGCGTGCAAAACGGTCAGAATTTTGTGGGCTATGCGCGCTGAGTAATTTTGGTTAAATGTAGACATTTTTGCTCAGCGCGTAAAATTGTCACAAATTTGCCGGTTGTGATCGCTGAGTAATTTTGGGTGAATGTAGACATATTTGATTAGCGCGCAAAACGGTCACTATTTTGCGGATTCTGGGCACTGGATAATTTTCTGTAAATGTAGACATTATTTGCGTAGAGCGCAAAACGGTCACAAATTTGTCGGTTGTGCGCGATGGGTAATTTTGGGTAAATGTCGACAGTTTTGCACAGCGAGCAAAACAGCCACATTTTTTCCAGTTGTGCGCGCTGGGTAATTTTGGGTAAATGTTTACAGTTTTGCTCAGCGCGTAAAACCGTCACAATTTTGTCGGTTGTGTGTGATGTGTAATTTATGGAAAATGTAGACAGTTTTGGTCAGCGCGCAAAACCGTCACAATTTTGCCGGTCGTGCGGGTACAGCAATTTTGGGTAAATATAGACAATTTTTCTCAGCGCGCAAAATGGTCACAATTTTGCAGGTTGTGCACGCTGGGTCACTTTGGGTAAATGTAGACACATTTGGTCAGCGCGCAAAACAGTCACAATTTTGCTGGTTGTGGGCACTGGGTAACTTTGATTAAATGTAAACATTATTTACGGAGCGGCGAAACGGCACAATTTTGCCGGTTGTTCGGCCTGCGTAACTTGGGTAAATGTTGACATTTTTGTGCAGCACACAAAACGGTCACAATTTTGCCGGGTGTGTGCGACAGGTTTGCCCGGCGCGCAAAACGGTCAGAATTTTGTGGGCTTTGCGCGCTGAGTAATTTTGGTTAAATGTAGACATTTTTGCGCAGCGCGCAAAATTGTCACAAATTTGCCGGTTGTGATCGCTGAGTAATTTTGGGTGAATGTAGACATATTTGATCAGCTTGCAAAACGGTCACTATTTTTCGGATTCTGGGCACTGCATAATTTTCTGTAAATGTAGACATTATTTGCGTAGAGCGCAAAACGGTCACAAATTTGTCGGTTGTGCTCGCTGGGTAATTTTGGGTTAATGTAGACAGTTTTGCACAGCGAGCAAAACAGCCACATTTTTTCCAGTTGTGCGCGCTGGGTAATTTTCGGTAAACGTTTATAGTTTTGCTCAGCGCGCAAAACCGTCACAATTTTGTTAGTTGTGTGCGATGTGTAATTTATGGAAAATATAGACAGTTTTGGTCAGCGCGCAAAACCGTCACAATTTTGCCGGTCGTGCGGGTACAGCCATTTTGGGTAAATATAGACTTTTTTTCTCAGCGCGCAAAATGGTCACAATTTTGCTGGTTGTGCGCGCAGGGTCACTTTGGGTTAATGTAGACACATTTGGTCTGCGCGCACAACAGTCACAATTTTGCTGGTTGTGGGCACTGGGTAATTTTGGTTAAATGTAAACATTATTTGCGGGGCGGCGAAACGGCACAATTTTGCCGGTTGTTCGGCCTGAGTAACTTGGGTAAATGTTGACATTTTTGTGCAGCACACAAAACGGTCACAATTTTGCCGGGTGTGTGCGCTGGTAATTTATGGTAAACTTAGACAGTTTTGCCCAGCGCGCAAAACGGTCAGAATTTTGTGGGCTTTGCGCGCTGAGTAATTTTGGTTAAATGTAGACATTTTTGCGCAGCGCGCAAAATTGTCACAAATTTGCCGGTTGTGATCGCTGAGTAATTTTGGGTGAATGTAGACATATTTGATCAGCTTGCAAAACGGTCACTATTTTTCGGATTCTGGGCACTGGATAATTTTCTGTAAATGTAGACATTATTTGCGTAGAGCGCAAAACGGTCACAAATTTGTCGGTTGTGCTCGCTGGGTAATTTTGGGTTAATGTAGACAGTTTTGCACAGCGAGCAAAACAACCACATTTTTTCCAGTTGTGCGCGCTGGGTAATTTTGGGTAAATGTTTACAGTTTTGCTCAGCGCGCAAAACCGTCACAATTTTGTCGGTTGTGTGCGATGTGTAATTTATGGAAAATGTAGACAGTTTTGGTCAGCGCGCAAAACCGTCACAATTTTGCCGGTCGTGCGGGTACAGCCATTTTGGGTAAATATAGACTTTTTTTCTCAGCGCGCAAAATGGTCACAATTTTGCAGGTTGTGCGCGCAGGGTCACTTTGGGTAAATGTAGACACAATTGGTCTGCGCGCAAAACAGTCACAATTTTGCTGGTTGTGGGCACTGGGTAATTTTGGTTAAGTGTGAACATTATTTGCGGAGCGGTGAAACGGCACAATTTTGCCGGTTGTTCGGCCTGAGTAACTTGGGTAAATGTTGACATTTTTGTGCAGCACACAAAACGGTCACAATTTTGTCGGGTGTGTGCGCTGGTAATTTATGGTAAACTTAGACAGTTTTGCCCAGCACGCAAAACGGTAAGAATTTTGTGGGCTATGCACGCTGAGTAATTTTGGTTAAATGTAGACATTTTTGCGCAGCGCGCAAAATTGTCACATATTTGCCGGTTGTGACCGCTAAGTAATTTTGGGTGACTGTAGACACATTTACCCAAAATTACCCAGTGCGCACCGGGTGAATGTAGACACATTTTGGTTAAATGTGAACATTATTTGCGGAGCGGCAAAACGGCACAATTTTGCCGGTTGTTCGGCCTGAGTAATTTGGGTAAATGTTGACAATTTTGTGCCGCACACAAAACGGTCAGAATTTTGCCGCACACAATTTTGCCGGTTTTTCCCAGCGCGCAAAACGGTCAGAATTTTGCGGGCTATGCGCGCTGAGTAATTTTGGTTAAATGTAGACATTTTTGCGCAGCGCGCAAAATTGTCACAAATTTGCCGGTTGTGATCGCTGAGTAATTTGTGGTGAATGTAGACAAATTTGATCAGCGCACAAAACGGTCACTATTTTACGAATTTTGGGCACTGGATATTTTCTGTAAATGAAGACATTATTTGCGTAGAGCGCAAAACGGTCACAAATTTGTCGGTTGTCCACGCTGGGTAATTTTGGGTAAATGTAGACAGTTTAGCACAGCGAGCAAAACAGTCACATTTTTTCCAGTTGTGCGCGCTGGCAAAGTTTGGGTAAATGGTTACAGTTTTACTCAGCGCGCAAAACTGTCATAATTTTGTCGGTTGTGTGCGATGTGTAATTTATGGAAAATGTAGACAGTTTTGGTCAGCGCGCAAAACCATCACAATTTTGCCGGTTGTGCGGGTATAGCAATTTTGGGTAAATATAGACATTTTTTCTTAGCGAGTAAAATGGTCACAATTTTGCAGGTTGTGCGCGCTGGGTCACTTTGGGTAAATGTAGACATATTTGGTCAGCGCGCAAAAAAGTCACAATTTTGCTGGTTGTGGACACTGGGTAATTTTGGTTAAATGTAAACATTATTTGCGGAGAGGCAAAATTGCACAATTTTACCGGTTGTTCGGCGTGAGTAATTTGGGTAAATGTTGACATTTTTGTTCCGCACACAAAACGGTCACAGTTTTGCCGGGTGTGTGCGCTGGTAATTTATGGTAAACTTTGACAGTTTTGCCCAACGCGCAAAACGGTCAGAATTTTGTGGGCTATGCGCGCTGAGTAATTTTGGTTAAATGTAGACATTTTTGCGCAGCGCGCAAAATTGTCACAAATTTGCCGGTTGTGATCGCTGAGTAATTTTGGGTGAATGTAGACTTATTTGATCAGCGCGCAAAATGGTCACTATTTTTCGAATTCTGGGCACTGGATAATTTTCTGTAAATGTAGACATTATTTGCGTAGAGCGCAAAACGGTCACAAATTTGTCGGTTGTGCGCGCGGGGTAATTTGGGTAAATGTAGACAGTTTTGCACTGCGAGCAAAACAGCCACATTTTTTCCAGTTGTGCGCGCTGGGTAATTTTGGGTAAATGTTTACAGTTTTATTCAGCGCGCAAAACCGTCACAGTTTTGTCGGTTGTGTGCGATGTGTAATTTATGGAAAATGTAGACAGTTTTGGTCAGGGCGCCAAACCGTCACAATTTTGCCGGTTGTGCGGGTACAGGAATTTTGGGTAAATATAGAAATTTTTTCTCAGCGCGCAAAATGGTCACAATTTGCGCACGGGTCACTTTGGGTAAATGTAGACATATTTGGTCAGCGCGCAAAACAGTCACAATTTTGCTGGTTGTGGGAACTGTGTAATTTTGGTTAAATGTAAACATTATTTCCCGAGCGGCAAAACGGTCACAATTTTGCCGGTTGTTCGGCCTGAGTAATTTGGGTAAATGTGGACATTTTTGTGCAGCACACAAAACGGTCACAATTTTGCCGGGTTTGTGCGCTGGTAATTTATGGTAAACTTAGACAGTTTTGCCTAGCGCGCAAAACGGTCAGAATTTTGTGGGCTATGCGCGCTGAGTAATTTTGGTTAAATGTAGACATTTTTGCGCAGCGCGCAAAATTGTCACAAATTTGGTGATCGCTGAGTAATTTTGTGTGAATGTATACATATTTGTTCAGCGCACAAAACGGTCACTATTTTGCGGGTTGTGGGCACTGGATAATTTTGTGTAAATATTGACATTATTTGCGTAGAGCGCAAAATAGTCACAAATTTGTCGGTTGTGCGCGCTGGGTAATTTTGGGTAAATGTAGAGAGTTTTGCACAGCGCGCAAAACAGTCACATTTTTTTTCAGTTGTGCGCGCTGGGTAATATTGGTTAAATGTTTACAGTTTTACTCAGCGCGCAAAACTGTCACAACGCGAGTTGTGGACACTTGGCAATTTTGGGTAAATGTAGACATTTTTGCACAGCGCGCAAAACGGTCACAATTTTGCCGGTTGTGCACGCTGGGTAATTTTGGGTAAATGTAGACATTTTTGCCGCAACGTGCAAAACAGTCACAAGTTTGCCGTCTTTGCGCGCTGGGTAATTTTGGTTGAATGTAGACAATTTTGCTAAGTACGTAAAACGGTCAGAATTTTGTCGGTTGTGCGCGCTGACTAATTTTGGGTAAATGTAGACTTCTTTGTAATTTTGTGTAAATGTAGACACTTTTGGCAGCACGCAAAACGGTCACAATTTTGTCGGATGTAGACAGTTTTGTTCCGCGCGTAAAATGGTCACCATTTTGCTGTTTGTGAGCGTTGAGTAATTTTGGTTAAAATGTAGACATTTTTGGTCAGCGTGCAAAATGTTCACAATTTTACAGGTTGTGCGGTGAGGAATTTTGGAAAATTTTAGACAGTTTCGCTTAGCGCGCAAAACGGTCACAATTTTTCCGGTTGTTCGGGCTGAGTAATTTTGTGTAAATGTTGACATTTTTGTGCTGCATGCAAAACGGTCACAATTTTGCCAGGTGTGTGCGCTGGTAATTTAGGGTAAATGTAGAGAGTTTTGCCCAGCGCGCAAAATGTAGCCATTTTTCTTTAGCGTGCAAAACGGTCACAATTTTGCCGGTTGTGAGCGTTGAGAAGTTTTGGGTGAACGTTGACATATTTGGTCAGTGCGTAAAACGGCCACAATTTTGCAGGTTGTGCGCGCTGGGTCACTTTGGCTAAATGTGGACATATTTGGTCAGCGTGCAAAACAGTCACAATTTTGCTGGTTGTGAGCACTTGGTAATTTTGGGTAAATGTAAACATTATTTGCGGAGCGGTAAAACGGTCACAATTTTTCCGGCTGTTCGGGCTATGTAATTTGGGTAAATGTTGACATTTTTGTGCTGCGCACAAAACAGTTATAATTTTGCCAGGTGTGTGCGCTGGTAATTTATGGTAAACTTAGACAGTTTTGCCCAGCGCGCAAAACGGCCACAATTTTGCGGGCTATGCGCACTGAGTAATTTTGGTTAAATGTAGACATTTTTGCTCAGCGCGCAAAATTGTCACAAATTTGTCGGTTGTGATTGCTGAGTAATTTTGGGTGAATGTAGACATATTTGATCAGCGCGCAAAACAGTCACTATTTTCCGGGTTGTGGGCACTGGATAATTTTGTGTAAATGTAGACATTATTTGCGTAGAGCGCAAAACGGTCACAATTTTATCGGTTGTGCGCGCTGGGTAATTTTGGGTAACTGTAGAAAGTTTTGCACAGCGCTGAAAGCTATCACATTTTTTCCAGTTGTGCGCGCTGGGTAATTTTGGGTAATGTTTACCATTTTACTCAGCGCGCAAAGCCGTCACATATTTGTCGGTTGTGTGCGATGGGTAATTTATGGAAAATGTAGACAGTTTTGGTCAGCGCGCAAAACCGTCACAATTTTACCGGTTGTGTAGGCAAAGTAATTTTGGTAAATGTTGACATTTTTGCGCATCGTGCAAAACGGCCACAATTTTGCCGAGTGTGTGCGCTGTTAATTTTGGGTAAAGTTAGAAATTTTTTTACAGCGCGCAAAACGGCCACAATTTTGTCGGGTGTGCATGCTAGTAATTTTGGGTAAATGTTGATAGTTTTGCCTAGCGTGCAAAACGGTCACAATTTTGTCGGTAATGCGCGCTGACTAAGTTTGGTTAAATGTAGACATTTTTGCCCAGAGCACTTGGGTAAATTTAGACATATTTGGTCAGCACGTAAAACAGTCACAATTTTGCAGGTTGTGCGTGTTGGGTCACTTTGGGTAAATGTAGACATTATTTGCCTTGTGCACATAACAGACACAATTTTGCGGGTTGTGCGCGCTAGGTAATTTTGGGTAAATGTAAACAGTTTTGCCCAGCACGTAAAACAGTCACATTTTTTCCGATTGTGGGCACTGTGTAATTTTGGGGAAATGTAGACAGTTTTGCTCAGCGAGCAAAACTGTCACAATTTTGCCGGATGTGCGCACTGAGCAATTTTTGGAAAATGTAAACAGTTTTGCACAGCGCGCAAAACGGTCTCAATTTTACCGACTGTGCGCGCTGTGTAATTTTGGGTAAATGTAGACAGTTTTGCTCAGCACGCAAAACGGTCACAATTTTGCCAGTTGTGCGCGCTGGGCAATTTTGGGTAAATGTAGACAGTTTTGTTCAGCGCGCAAAACTGTTACAATTTTACCGGTTGTGCGCGCTGGGCAATTTTGGGTAAATGTAGAGTCTTTTGCTCAGCGCGCAAAACGGTCAGAATTTTGCGCTTGTGGGAGCTGGGTAATTTTGGGTAAATATATACAATTTTCCTTAGTACGCTTAAACAGTGACAATTTTGCCGGTTTTGCTCGCTGCGTAATTTTGGGTAAAATGTATACACAGTTTGCTCAGCGTGCAAAATGGTCTCAATTTTGTCGGATGTGCGCGTTGAGTAATTTTGGTTAAATGTTGCATGTTTGAAGCATTTTTTAGCTTCTGGCTATCCTAGCTCACTCTAATAGATGATGGAGACAGTTCTAGGTCAAATGATCGAAATCTTCGTTCCTGAGCTTCGGATAGTGCATCAACTTCAATTTCTATAGGAAAACTATAGGAATTTACTCTTGCATTGAAAACACAAGCAATTGCACCCGTCTCTGATTTCTGCGACTTTCTTGGATTACGTGGGGTTTTGGAGGAATATAAGGACAAATGAAGAGTAAATGTTATTTCAATGCAGATTGGAGATTGTTTCCACTATTTCCACGAAATTTCCATTGGAACTACCCAACATTTGCCCAAAATAGAGTGTTTGAAGCATTTTTCTGTTTCTGGCTATCCTAGCTCATTCTAATAGATGATGGAGAGCATTCTAGGCCTCAAATGATCGAAATCTTCGTTCCTGAGCTCCGGATAGTGCGTCACCATCGATTTCTATTGGAAAACTATAAGAATTCACTCGCATTTTAAACACTCGCAATTGCACCCGTCTCTGATTTCTGGAACTTGCTTGGATTACATGGGGTTTTGGAGGAATATAAAGACAAATGGAGAGTAAACGTTAATTCAATGCGGATTGGAGGTTGTTTCCACTATTCCCACGAAATTTCAAGGGGAGGAGATGGGTGGCCTGGGTCCTTCGACAGAGGAGGAGCTCGTAAGGGGGTGGATCTCTTCCCAAACGAAAGAGGATGGCTTGATCTGCTGGTGGTTCTCCAAGGGAAGAGGTGGGTTAACATATACATAAAGACAAAAGGGTCACAATTTTGCTCAGAACACAAACAGTCACAATTTTACCAATGGTGCTCGTTGAGTAATTTTGGGTAAATGTAGACATATTTTCTTAGCGCGTAAAACTGCCACAACTTTGCCGGTTATCACGCAGGGTAATTTTGGGTAAATGTGGGCACTTTTGCTCAGCACGCAAAACGATCACAATTTTGCAGGTTGTGCGCACATGGTAATTTTTGGGAAATGAAAACTGTTTTGCTCATCGCACAAATTGGTCACAATTTTTCCGGTTGTGGGTGCTGGGTAAATGTAGGCAGTTTTCCTCAGGGCGCTAAATGGTCACAATTTTGCCGGTTGTGCCCGCTGAGTAATTTTGGCTAAATGTTTACAGTTTGCACAGCGCGCAAAACAATCACAATCTTGCCGGATGTGAGAATTGAGTAATTTTGGGTAAATGTAGACATTTTTGGTGAGCGCGCAAAACAGTGACAATTTTGCCGGTTGTGCGCGTGGAGTAATTTTGGAAAATTTTAGAAAGTTTTGCTCAGCGTGCAAAACGGTTACAATTTTGCCGGTTGTGCAGGCATAGTATTTTTGGAAAAATGTAGACATTTTTGTGCAACTCACAAAACGGTTACAATTTTGCCCGCTGGGTAATTTTGGGTAAATGTAGACTATTTTGTAATTTTGGGTAAATGTCGACACTTTTGCTCAGCACGCAAAACAGTCACAATTTTGCCGGATGTGCGCGCTGTGTAATTTTGGTTAAATGTAGAAATTTTTGCTCCACGAGCAAAATGGTCACCATTTTGCCTTTTGTGAGCGTTGAGTAATTTTGGGTAAATGTAGACATTTTTGATCCGCGTGCAAAACATTCACAATTTTGCGGGTTGTGCGCGCTGAGGAATTTTGAGAAAATTAGACAGTTTTGCTCAGCGCGCAAAACGGTCACAATTTTGCCGGTTGTGCGGGCTGAGTAATTTTGGGTAAATGTTGACATTTTTGCTCAGCGCGCAAAACGGTCACAATTTTGCTGTTTGTGCGGGGCTGAGTAATTTTGGATAAATGTTGACATTTTTGCTCAGCGCGCAAAACGGTCACAATTTTGCTGGGGTGTGCGCGCGGTTAATTTTAGGTAAAGGTAGACATTTTTGTCCAGCGCGCAAAACGGCCACAATTTTGTCGGCTATGCACGCTGAGTAATTTTGGTTAAAAGTGGACATTTTTGCTCAGCGCGCAAAATGGTCAAAATTTTGCCGGTTGTGAACGCTGAGTAATTTTGGGTGAACGTAGACATATTTGGTCAGCGCGCAAAACGGTAACAAATTTGCAGGTTGTGCACGCTGGGTCACTTTGGGTAAATCTAGACATATTTGGTCAGCGTGCAAAACAGTTACAATTTTGCTGGTTGTGGGCACTGGGAAATTTTGGGTAAATGTAGACATTATTTGCGTAGCGCACAAAACGGTCACAATTTTGCCGGTCGTGCGTGCTTGGTCATTTTGGTTAAATGTAAACAGTTTTGTCCAGCGCGCAAATTTTTGCCGGTTGTGTGCACTGGGTAATTTTTGGTAAATATAGACAGTTTTGTCCAGCGCGCAAAATAGACACATTTTTTCCGGTTGTGCGCACTGGGTAATTTTGGGTAAATGTAGACAGTTTTAGTCGGCGCGCACATTGGTCACAATTTTGTCAGTTGTGCGCGCTGGGTAACTTTTGGAAAATGTAGACAGTTTTGGTCAGCGTGCAAAACGGTCACAATTTTTCCGGATGTGCGGGCTGAGTAATTTTGGGTAAATATTGACATTTTTTCTCAGCGCGCAAAATGGTCACAATTTTGCCGGGTGTGCACGCTGGTAATTTTGGGTAAATATAAACAGTTTTGCCCAGCGCGCAAAACGGTCACAATTTTGCCGGCTATGCACGCTGAGTAATTTTGGTTAAATGTAGACATTTTTGCTCAGCGGGCAAAACGGCCACAATTTTGCCGGTTGTGCGCGCTGAGTCACGTTGGGTAAATGTAGACATATTTGGTCAGCACACAAAACGGTCACAATTTTGCAGGTTGTGCGCGCTACTTTGGGTAAATGTAGACATTATTTGCGTAGTACGCAAAACAGTCACAATGTAGACATTATTTTGGGTAAATGTAGACAGTCTTGCCCAGCATTCAAATAGGTCACATTTTTGCCGGTTGTGCGCACTAGGTAATTTTGGGTAAATGTAGACAGTTTTGCTCAGCGCGCAAAACTGTCACAACTTTGCCGGGTGTGTGCACTGGGCAATTTTGGAAAATGTAGACAGTTTTGCTCAGTGCGCAAACAGTCACAATTTTTCCGGCTGTGCGCGTTGGGTAATTTTGGACAAATGTAGGCAATTTAGCTCAGCGCCCAAAACGGTCTCAATTTTACCGACTGTGCATGCTAGATAATTTTGGGTAAATGTCGACATTTTTGTCCAGTTTGCAAAACGGTCACAATTTTTGCCGGTTGTGCACACTTGGCAATTTTGGGTAAATGTAGACATTTTTGCACAGCGCGCAAAACGGTCACAATTTTACCGGTTGTGCACGCTGGGTAATTTTGGGTAAATGTAGACATTTTTTGCGCAGCGCGTAAAACAGTCACAAGTTTGTCGTCTTTGCGCGCTGGGTAATTTTGGATAAATGTAGACAATTTTGCTAAGCACCTAAAACGGTCACAATTATGTCGGTTGTGCACGCTGGGTAATTTTGGGTAAATGTAGACTATTTTGTAATTTTGGATAAATGTAGACACCTTTGCTCCGCACACAAAACGGTCACAATTTTGTCGGATGTGCGCGCTGAGTAATTTTGGGTAAATGTAGACATTTTTTGGTCAGCGTGCTAAATGTTCACAATTTTGCTGATTGTGCATTGAGGAATTTTGGAAAAATTTAGACAGTTTCGCTCAGCGCGCAAAACGGTCACAATTTTGCCGGGTGTGTGCGCTAGTAATTTAGAATAAATGTAGAAAGTTTTGCCCAGCGCGCAAAACGGTCACAATTTTACCCGGCTATGCACGCTAAGTAATTTTGGTTAAATGTAGACATTTTCCCCAGCGCGCAAATCGGTCACAATTTTGCCGGTTGTGAGCGTTGAGTAATTTTCGGTGAACGTAGTCATATTTGGTAAGCGCGCAAAACGGTCACAATTTTGCAGGTTGTGCACGCTTGGTCACTTTGGGTAAATGTAGACATATTTGGTCAGCGCGCAAAACAGCCACAATTTTGCTGGTTGTGGGCACTTGGCAATTTTGGATAAATGTAAACATTATTTGCGGAGCGGCAAAACGGTCACAATTTTGCCGGTTGTTCGGGCTAAGTAATTTGGGTAAATGTTGACATTTTCGTGCTGCGCACAAAACGGGCACAATTTTGCGGGGTGTGTGCTTGTAATTTAGGGTAAACTTAGACAAATTTGCCCAGCGCGCAAAACAGTCACAGTTTTGCGGGCTATGCGCGCTGAGTAATTTTGGTTAAATGTAGACATTTTTGCTCAGCGCACAAAATTGTCACAATTTTGCCGGTTGTGATTGCTGAGTAATTTTGGGTGAATATTGACATATTTGGTCAGCGCGCAAAACGGTCACTATTTTGCGGGTTGTGGGCACTTGATAATTTTGTGTAAATTAGACATTACTTGCGTAGCGTGCAAAACGGTCCCAATTTTGTCGGTTGTGTGCGCTGTGTAATTTTGGGTAAATGTAGACAGTTTTGCACAGCGCTCAAAATAGTCACTTTTTTCCAGTTGTGCGCACTGGGTAATTTTGGGTAAATGTTTACAGTTTTGCTCAGCGCACAAAACTGTCACAATTTTGCCGGTTGTGCGCGATGGGTAATTTATGGAAAATGTAGACAGTTTTGGTTAGCACGCAAAACCGTCACAATTTTCCCAGTTATGCGGGCTGAGTAATTTTGGGTAAATGTTGACATTTTTGCGCAGCGCGCAAAACGGCCACAATTTTGCCGGGTGTGTGCGCTGTTAATTTTAGGTAAAGGTAGACATTTTTTCCTAGCGCGCAAAACGGCCACAATTTTTCCGGGTGTGCACGCTAGTAATTTTGGGTAAATGTTGATAGTTTTTGCCCAGCGCGCAAAACGGTCACAATTTTGCCGGCTATGCGCGCTGACTAAGTTTGGTTAAATGTAGACATTTTTGCTCTGAGCACTTGGGTAAATGTAGACATATTTGGTCAGCACGCAAAACAATCACAATTTTGCAGGTTGTGCTTGTTGGGTCACTTTGGGTAATTGTAGACATTATTTGCCTTGTGCGCAAAACAGACACAATTTTGCGGGTTGTGCGCGCTCGGTAATTTTGGGTAAATGTAGACAGTTTTGCCCAGCACGCAAAACAGTCACATTTTTTCCTGTTGTGTGCATTGTGTAATTTTGGAGAAATGTAGACAGTTTTGCTCAGCGCGCAAAATTGTCACAATTTTGCCGGTTGTGCGCGCTGAGCAATTTTTGGAAAATTAAAACAGTTTTGCAAAGTGCGCAAAACGGTCACAATTTTGTCGGTTGTGCGTGCTAGGTAATTTTGGGAAAATGTAGACAGTTTTGCTTAGCACGCAGAACTGTCACAATTTTGCCGGTTGTGCACGCTGGGCAATTTTTGGTAAATGTGGACTATTTTGCCCAGCGCGCAAAACGGTCAGAGTTTTGACGGTTGTGGGCCCTAGGTAATTTTGGGTAAATATAGACAGTTTTGCTCAGTGCGCTTAAACAGTGACAATTTTGCCGGCCGTGCGCGTTGCATAATTTTGGGCAAATGTATACGGTTTTGCGCCTTGCGCAAAACCGTCACAATTTTGCCAGATGTGCGCGCTGGATAATTTTGGGTAAATGTCGACATTTTTGCCCAGCACGCTGGGCAATTTTGGGTAAATGTAGACAGTTTTGCTCAGCGCGCAAAACGGTCACAATTTTGCCAGTTGTACGTGCTGGGCAATTTTGGGTAAATGTAGACGATTTTGCTCAGCGCGCAAAACGGTCAGAATTTTGACGGTTATGGGCGTTGGGTAATTTTGGGTAAATATCGACAGTTTTCCTCAGTGCGCTTAAACAGTGACAATTTTGCCGGTTGTGCTCGCTGCGTAATTTTGGGTAAATGTATACACAGTTTGCTCAACGTGCAAAATGTTCACAATTTTGTCTGATGTGCGCATTGAGTAATTTTGGTTAAATAAACATGTTTGAAGCATTTTTCAGCTTCTGGCTACCCTAGCTCACTCTAATAGATGATAGAGAGCATTCTAGGTCAAATGATCGAAATCTTCGTTCCTGAGCTTCGGATAGTGCATCAACATCGATTTCTATAGGAAAACTATAAGAATTTACTCTTGCATTCAAAACACTCGCAATTGCACCCGTCTCTGATTTCTGCGACTTGCTTGGATTACGTGGGGTTTTGGAGGAGTATAAGTACAAATGGTGAGTAAACGTTATTTCAATGCAGATTGGATGTTGTTTCCACTATTCCCACGAAATTTCCGTTGGAACTACTCAACATTTGTCCCATATAGAACGTTTGAAGCATTTTTCGGTTTCTGGCTATCCTAGCTCACTCTAATAGATGATGGAGAGCATTCTAGGCCTCAAATGATCGAAATCTTCGTTCCTGAGCTTCAGATAGTGCGTCACCATCGATTTCTATAGGAAAACTATAAGAATTTTCTCTTGCATTCAAAACACTCGCAATTGCACTCGTCTCTGATTTCTGGAACTTGCTTGGATTACATGGGGTTTTGGAGGAATATAAAGAAAAATGGAGAGTAAAAGTTATTTCAATGCGGATTGGAGGTTGTTTCCCCTATTCCAAGGAAATTTCAAGGGGAGGAGATGGGTGGCCTGGGTCCTTCGACAGAGGAGGAGCTCGTAAGGGGTTGGCTCTCTTCCCAAACGAAAGAGGATGGCTTGATCTACTGATGGTTCTCCAAGGGAAGAGGTGGGTGTTAATTACATTAATTAAATAATTAAATATGTAATTAAGGCTTGGTAGGTGGGGGTTGATGCATAAAACACATGGGATGGCTGTGTTAATTTCATTGACCAAGATTAGATAGAAAATGAGAGAGGATTGTATTTAATTAGGGGGATAAGGTAGGTGCACGGGTGATGGAAGTGGGAGTGTGTCTCTCCCTCAACATGAGAGAAGATGAAGGGAAGGAGTATTAACAGGAGATGTGGGTGATAAATAATAAAGAAATTATTAAAGAGGGTGGGCTAAGGGCATTAAATAGGAGGTTGTTTCCTCTATTTCCAAGAAATTTCAATTGGAACTACCCAACGTTTACCCAAAATAGCATGTTGGAAGCATTTTTCGGTTTCTGGCTATCCTAGCTCACTCTAATAGATGATGGAGAGTATTCTAGGCCTCAAATGAATGAAATCTTTGTTCCTGAGCTTCGGATAGTGTGTCACCATTGATTTCTATAGGAAAACTGTAAGAATTTACTCAAGCATTCAGAACACAAGCAATTACACCCGTTTCCGATTTCTGGGACTTGCTTGGTTACGTGGGAGTTTTGGAGGAATATAAGGACAAACGGAGAGTAAACGTTATTTCAATGCGGATTGGAGGTTGTTTCCTCTATTCCCACGAAACTTCCATTGGAATTACCCAACGTTTGCCCAAAAATAGCAGGTTTGAAGCATTTTTCGGTTTTTGGCAGTCCTGGTTCACTCTAAGTAAATAGAAGGATGAGCATTCTAGGCCTCAAACGGTCGAAATCTTCGTCCCTGAGCTTCGGATAGTGCGTCACCATCGTTTTCTGCAGAGAAACTACAAGTATTTACTCTTCCAAACACTGGCAATTTGCACACACGTCTGATTTCTGGGTCTCGCAAAGATTTGTGGGAGTTTTGGAGGAATATGAGGACAAACGGAGAGTAAACGTAATTTCAATGTGGATAGGAGGTTGTTTGCTCTATTCCCACGAAATTTCAATTGGAATTACCCTACGTTTTCCCAAAATAAATGGTTTAAAGTATTTTTTCGATTTCTGGTAGCCCTAGCTCACTAAATGGATGAAGGAGGGCATTCTTGGCCTCAAACGATCGAAATATTTGTTCCTGACTTACGAATAGTGTGTCACCATCGTTTTCTACCGAAAAACTACAAGAATGTACTCTTGCATTCAAAACACAAGCAATTGCACCCATCCCTGATTTCTGGGACTCGCATGGATTTCGTCGAAGTTTTGGAGGAATATATGGACAACTGGAGAGTAAACATTGTTTCAATGCAGATAGGAGGTTGTTTCCTTCATTCCCACAAAATTTAGATAGAAATTATCCAAGGTATGCCCAAAATAGCAGGTTTGAAGCATTTCTCGGTTTCTGGCAGCTTTACCTCACTCTAGTGGAAGAAGGGCATTCTTTGGCCTCAAAAGATCGAAATACTTGTTTCTGAGCTTCGAAAAGTGCGTCACCATCTTTTTCTGTAGAAAAACTACAAGAAATTACCCTTGCATTCAAAACACATGCAATGGCACCCATCTGTGATTTCTGCGACTCGCGCAGATTTCGTGGGGGTGGAGTATAAGGACAAACGGAGAGTAAACGTCGTTTCTATGTGGGGAAGAGGTTGTTTCCTCTATTCCCACAAATTTCAATTTTGAATTACCCAACCATTGCCCAAAATAGCATGTTTGCAAAATAGCAGGTTTGAAGCATTTTTCGGTTTCTGGCGTCCCTAGCTCACTCTAAAGGATGAATGAGGGCATTCTAGGCCTCAAACGATCAAAATTTTCGTTCCTGAGCCTCGGAAACTGTGTCACCATCGCTTTCTACAGAGAAACTTCTTGAATTTCATCTTGCATTCTAAAACTCGTCTCTGATTCTGGGGCTCGCAAGGATTTCGTAGGAGTCATGGAGGAATATAAGGACAATAGAGAGTAAACATTATTTCAATGCAAATAGGAGGTTGTTTTCTCTATTTCCACGAAATTTCATTTGGAATTACCCAAAGTTTGACGAAAATAGCAGGTTTGAAGCGTTTTTGGGTTTCTGGCTGCCGTAGCTCACTCTAATGGATGATGGAGAGCATTCTAGGTCTCAAACTATTGAAATCTTCTTTCTTGACCTTCAGAAAATGCATCACCATTGATTTCTGTAGGAAAACTACAAGGATTACGCTTGCATTCAAAACACAAACAATTGCCAAAGTCTCTGATTTATGGGACTCGCAAGGATTTCGTGGGAGTTCTGGAGGAATATAAAGACAAATGGAGCGTAAACGTTGTTTCAATGCGGATAGGAGGTTGTTTCCTCTATTCCCATGAAATTTCAATTGGAACTACCCAACATTTACCCAAAATAGCATGTTTGAAGCATTGTTCGGTTTCTGGCTATCCTAGCTCACTCTAGTAGATGATTGAGAGCATACTAGGCCTCAAATGATCGAAACCTTCGTTCCTGAGCTTCGGATAGTGCGTCACCATCGATTTCTATAGGAAAACTATAAGAATTTACTCTTGCATTCAAAACACTCGCCTTGCACCCGTCTCTGATTTCTGGAACTTTCTTGGATTACATGGAGTTTTGGAGGAATATAATGATAAATGGAGAGTAAACGTTATTTCAATGCGGATTGGAGGTTGTTTCCACTATTACCACGAAATTTCCATTGGAATTGCCCAACGTTTGCCCAAAATAGCAGGTTTGAAGCATTTTTCGGTTTTTGGCAGTCCTGGTTCATTCTAATGTATGAAGGATGAGCATTCTAGGCATCAAACGGTCGAAATCTTCGTCCCTGAGCTTCGGATAGTGCGTCACCATCGTTTTCTGCAGAGAAACTACAAGTATTTACTCTTGCATTCAAAACACTGGCAATTGCACACGTGTCTGATTTTTTGGGAATTTTGGAGAAATTTAAGGAAAAATGGTGGGTAAACGTTG
>CM061142.1:636715807-636944716 GCA_030789695.1 Scilla litardierei | reverse complement strand
ACTTGCAGAAGCTGAATGGCCGGATCGTCGCACTAGGGAGATTCTTCTCAAAGTCTGCTGAAAGGTCACTCCTGTAAGGGACCCTGCGGGGCTACATACACACTAGAGGGGGGTGAATAGTACAATAGCAAGAAAAGTGCTTAATTAAAAGTTACTAAAATTAAAGCATAATAAGCAGCGGAAAATAAATAGAGTGCTTAACAACAACAATCGCAAACACAAGGATTTTATCCTGGTTCCCCAAAACTTGGGTACGTCCAGCTACACCAATATTCACTATAATTCCCACACAGAGAAGTGAATACAATCTCACACAGAGATACCTCACACAAAGGATTTTGTCCTACACAAGAACCAAACCAATCCTACACAATGGTCTAACTCCCACACAGAGAGTTACTAACTCCCACACAGAGAATTAGGGTGAGCCCTACATTAGGACACCAAACTCCCACAAAGAGAGTAACTCCCACAAAGAGAGTATCTAATTCCCACAAAGAGAATTAGGGTTTCAAACATAAAACAAAACGAAACAACACTTACCTATGCCTTGATATAATCTTACCAATGTGAAGAAGAATGCATGCACGTGAATGACCAAGTGCTTGAGATTAGCTTTGATTGCACTTGTCGATCTTTCTCTCTTCTAGGAATGAATCCTAACACTTCTCACTTGAGTGTATGAAAATGAAGAGAAAAAAGATGATCTCCAAAAAAGTAACGAGAATTAGATTCCTTGGAGAATTTTCCTATGAGCTAGCTTCAATGCATGAAGAGGAATGTGCACATGAGAGGGAAAATGGGAGTGTTTAGGAGTGGCTATTGATTCTTAAAGATATTCAATATTAACAAAGAGTTCTAAGCCAACTCATATATATAGGAAGTCAAGAAGAGCTTATAAAACCAGCCAAAAACCCAAAGGGAAGAAATCTGCAACGGCTAGATTTTGGTAGTTTACGACACAGACGATCGACTGATGAACAAATGACAGTCGACTGTTCAACGGCTAGAAAAATTCCAACGGCTATAATCTGAGCCAGGACAGTTGACTGTAGCAGACTACACATGCGACTGTATAACAGACAGTCGACTGTATATCTTTCAACATGCGACTGCTGTAGGGATGGAAATAAAACAGAGAAAGATGCATTTTTCGCACTAATGCCTTTCAGACGACTGATGGCCATTTCACAGGCGACTGTAAATATACATGCGACGGTAAAAAATTCATCAGGCGACTGTCTTGCAAATTGGAATGAAGCCCAAAAAATGCAAGAAGCGCAAGTCGACTGTTGACCAATTCATAGGCGACTGTAGAAACACAGGTGACTGTAAATTGAACATCAGTCGACTGATGCGAAAAGCTCAAGAAGAGTCAATAAAAATGTTGATTTGAGCTATACACCACAGTCTGTAGAAGTCTCGATAGGCGACTGGAATCACCCAGTGGATTGTAAAACCTTCATCAGGTAACTGTAGGAGAGACAAAGACTCCAAATGAGTCTTTGAGCTAGATGAACCTATTAGGTTGGATTCTATGATAATCCTAAGGCTCACTAAGATGGTGAAATACATATCATGAGAGTAAGACCATCTATCAAGGCATTATAATAATCCTAAACTCAAAAAGAGAAATGCAAGTAATAGAAATTACATGGATTACATATTGCATCTCCTAGAGTCTAAGTCTTCAAGCTCACGATACCTTGATGCTCCCCATCATCTCCAAGCTTTGGCACTCCTTGATGAGCTTCCCTTCATCAAGCTTCAAGATTTGGTAAATCTCCTCTAGATGTCCATCCATCATCATGCTCCAAGCTTTGGCTTCATTAGATGATCTTCATAACTTCATCCAAGCTTGAGCACACCATCACTCTTGGAGGTCTTTAAGATATCCCTTGTAATATCCTCCAAGCATTATGCTTTGTCTCATCAACATATAATCATTAAGATAAACCGAGACTAAAACAAAAGATTGATCAGCACACTAACATAATGTATTGATCATCATCAAAACAACATTTGTCTTGAACCCACAAACTAACAACTCCCCTTCTTCAATATCTTGAGGGAGGCCCTCGACGTCAGGAAGGGCGAGAGGAAGGGAGTGAAATGGGATGACAGCTGTGCCCGAGCCTTCGGCGAGCTTAAAGCCTATCTGCAGAGCCTGCCGCTACTCGCCAAGCTGGAGGAAGGAGAGCAGCTCGGTCTCTATCTTGCTGCCACCGAAGAAACTGTTAGCTCGGTCCTGATCAAAGAATATGTGGGAATTTAGTGGCCGATCTACTATGCAAGCCGGGTACTCCGAGAAGCGGAGACCCGCTACATCCCGATCGAGAAGGTTGCCTATGGCCTAATGCTGACGGTAAGGCAGCTCTGGCCTTACTTCCAAGCGCATTCCATCGTTGTCTACACAAACTTGACGTATGAGAAGAATTTGAGGAGATTGGAGAAATCGGGTAAGATGCTGAACTAGAGTGTCGAGCTCAACGAGGTCGACATCATCTACAAGCCCAGGGTGACGATCAAAGGCCAAGCATTGGCAGACTTCATGGCAGAGTGTACCATCGAAGAGATTGGCGGTGCAGCACCCGACGCCCAATCGGACACACCACTGTCCCAGCTCGTCAACGAGAATCTCCCATCTACATCCATGCAGCACGGAGGCGAGCTATGGATCATCCATGTCGATGGGTCGGCCACAGTGGCGGGTTGCGGAGCCGGCATAATGATCGAGACCCCGGAGGGAAGTCTGCTGGAGTACGCCCTCTGCTTCAACTTTCTGGCGACCAACAATGTCGTGGAATACGATGCTTCCATCAATGGGCTGAAGCTATGCAGGGCACTGGGGGCGAAGAATATGCTGTTGACAGCGACTCAAGGCTCGTCGTCCAGCAGATTGAGGGCAACTTTGAAGCAAGGGAAGATCTGATGAAGCTATATCTAAAGTGCGCCCGTGCCGAGCTACTCAAATTCAAGAAAGTTGTAGTCCAACACCTCCCGAGATTGGAAAGGCCATCTACATCGAGAATCTACTCACACCAAGTCTCTGGGAGGGAGAGCTTCTATGTGTCGACCGGGAGCTGTCGTGGATGAGCCCGATCGTCGCCTACCTGGAAAGTGGAACCCTGCCAAAGGACAGACTGGAGGCACGAAAGATCGAGCGGTGGGCCTTGATGTTCGTGATCTTCGATGGCGTGCTCTACCAGGAGCACCATGTGAGGTACGACGTCTTGCCTTATCTGAAGTGCCTGGGGCCCAGAAGGGCAGATAAGGTCATCCATGAGATCCATGAAGGGCTCTGTAGGAACCACTACGGAGGACGCACCCTGGCGCATAAGGTGATCCGACAAGGCTATTATTGGACGACTATGGTGAAGGATGTAATGCCCTACGTAGCTACTGCACAAGTACTAGAGGGGGACTGAATAGTACTTTAAAATAATTAAGAAGATAATTCCTAATTATCTTGCAAACTCAACCAACAATGCGGAAATGTAAATATAGACAACAAAGAAATGCAACCGCAAACAGACGATGTAACGGGTTCGGATCCACCCAAGTCTCCCCGACTTGTTCCCGCTGATCCTATGTCCCAAACACCCGGATCCCCTCCGGATACTTGAGTTAGAAACTTCTAACTCAAATTTGCACTATGAAATACTTGTATAAACCTCTACAAGATCAAATCATACACAAATGAAATTGTGACTCCCACAAACCAGGATCACAAACAAACTCTCACAACCGAGAGTAAATCACTTGCAATATTCAAATTAAATGAAATACGAAATGCTTACCAACAAAATCCTATGCCTTGAGTAAACTTACGATTTAGGGCAAAGAGGATTTTGGGGAAGATGAAGGCACCAAACCCTAGCTCCAAGATGTAGACCAGCAATGGAGGCCTAGGAAGTTGTTGGTGACCTTGGATCAAGCTCTTGGCTTGGAAGGCTCACAATCAATGAATCTCTCTTTTGAAATAAGAGTGAGGGAGAGATTCAAGTGAGAAATGAAAGAGCTGTGAATGAGAATTAATTGCTTCTCTTTGATCTCTAAACTTCAATAAATATCATCCTTGAATGCTATGAAAGCAGCACTCCAAGTATATATAGGATAGAGGAAAGAGAGAGCAAAATTCGTGGCATTTAATGCTCCAACGGCTCTATTCTGAAGCAGACTAGTCGGTCAAAGAAGGATCACTGACCGACTAGTTCATCAACTAGTCGGTCGGTGATACAACATGAACCGAATAAGAGATGAACAGTCAATAGAGAAGTTCAGGGAATATAGAACTAGTCGGTCCAAGAAGACTTGCCAACCGACTAGTTTCACAACTAGTCGGTCGGTGAGTGTTCTTTGACCGACTAAGAGATGAAATCAAATAGTCTGAATTCAAATACAGCTAGTCGGTTTAAGAACAACTTCTAACCGACTAGTTTCTCAACTAGTCGGTCGGTCGCTGTGCTTTGACCGACTAACTGTAAACAGTAAGTTAGGCTGAACAGTGGAAGCTCAACTAGTCGGTCTAAGAAGGATTCCTAACCGACTAGTTTCACAACTAGTCGGTCGGTGAACCTTCTTGGACCGACTAACTGTAAACAGTAAGTGAGCTAGAAATTGAGAAGGCATTCTAGTCGGTTCAAGAAGCTTTGCCACCGACTAGATTGCCATCTAGTCGGTTAGTTCTTCTTCTTGAACCAACTAACATGCACAAGAAGCCGTGAATCGAAGCGCGAAGCTTCGGGAAAGTTTCTATGGGCTTCTAATAAGATCCTAGCTCTAAGATATGAACGTTATGAAGATTAAAACGTAAGACCTACTCAAGGCTTAACATTCTACGAAAAGAAGCTAGAAGACATAAAATAAACTTGACGAACCGTCTTCAAAAGCTTCAATCGAATCTTCTTGACTTCAATAATGGTCCTTGAGCTTCAACGAAGCTTCAATCACACGATCATGCGCTTTGAGAAGTCTCGAGACGTCGCTTTTGATGTTCATAGAAATTTGACGACGATCTCCATAACTGCGCTCACAAAGAGTTAGTTCACGATATTTATGTTTGTTCATCATCCAAAACCAAATCCGGGGAGTCAATACTCAACATTCTCCCCCTTCTTGGTTATGACAAACCAACATAAATAATAATAAAAAATAATGATTCGAAAGAAATTTACTTACTCCCCCTGCATTGATGACACGTTAACTCCAAATTAAATATTAATCATACGCATCAAGCAGACGAGTAAAGTATAAAATAAGAATCCAATTATTGAAATTTAGGATTTGAAATCCATTTTTATATCTTAACTCCCCCTGAATCTAACATATCAAATTAGATTCACGGTAAATTGCTTTGAATTATCATTTAGCACATTGTCATTATTAATTCTCTCCCCTTTGGCATTAGCAAAAAGAGCAGGAGGAGATCAATGACAACAACAATGGCTAAAAATAAAAGCACGTGAGTCGTAGAATACGACCACGGTCCAAATGACACCAAAGGAAAATACGAATAAAATCAAAGCCTGCCAACGAGACCATAGTCGAAAATCGAAAAATAAAATCATCAAAACTCAAATTAATTTCTCGTATTGAGTTATGGAATATACTCTCCAATATCAATGTTCTTGATGAATTAAGTGCATGGAAAACAATTCTATGTTTTCATAGAAATAATTTCTATTAAATCAAATTTAATCATCGAGCGACGAAGTCAATCATCAGAGACAAAAATATAAAATGTGCACACGGAAGTAAATGTCAACACGATGTATATATATATATATATATAACAAAATAGATACATCTGACAACATACATAATAACGATCGAATGATCGGAGCACATCATATATCACACATCACAACAGATATCGAAGTATCTCAAAACATACATACATCCATCCAAAATACATCAAAATACATCAAAATCCAGAACCACCCAAACTATCCTACCCCACTCTCTCACAACTGGTATATCATCCAATGTGCATAGGGAGAGTCCTCCAAGCATGCTCAGGAGGTAGAGACAGGGTCAGCAGTAGCAGCAGACTCTGCAGGAGGTGAGGTGGTCACTGGGTCAGCAGGAGTGTCCACAGATAGGAGTGTCGCAACAGGAGTGGCCTCGGGATCACCAGACGAAGCATCCACCGGAGGAACGGTGGCAGCAGGTGTGCTCTCGGGAGCACAGGCAGAAGTAGCAGTAGCAGCAAACGTACCCTCTGGGGTATGAGCAGCAGATCCAACGAGCTCCTGGAGCTCATCCTCATCCATCTCCTCCTCGTCAGAAACAGACGGAGGAACCTCAATGCCCAAATGAGAGCAGATGCGAGCTAGCATCGCCTCAGAACGAGCACAACGAGACTCCACACGTCTCAACAAACGTGCAAGCTCAGCGAGAGTAGGAGTAGGAGGTGGAGTAGCAGCAGAAGCAGAGGCTGAAGGGGTCGTCCTCTGAACGTGACGAAGCGTCGCAAGAGACTTCTTGACGACCGTCGCATTCAGAGGGGGACCAAGAGGACGCTCATCATCGGGAGGGAGAGGGAGACCGAAGTGACAAAGACTAGAGTCAGAAGGCAAGGGTATGGGATGTGAGCAGATTTCGTGGAATTTCGGATACACTCGAAAGAATCCATCTTATCAAGAATAATCCTAGCCCAATTGATCTCGCTCCCCATGAAGAGAGCGTATATCAGCTTAAGGAATGGCTGGAATGGCAAGCTCGATGAGCCGTACTTCGGAAGGAGGCACGACTTCAGGATAAGATTCAAGACCCAAGCGTTGGGCTTGAAAGATTTGGATGGAACGCCAATCATGGCGGGAGGGCTAACATGAAACATCTCGGAGAGCATGGCCTGATCAAGAGCAGAAATGTCATCGACAAAGATATCAGCTGGAAGAAGGCCAGAAGAGGAGACACCTATCAAATCCCCTAAGATTTCTGCCGTGAGGACAATCGGTGTCCCCAAGACAGTCGTCTCAATGGAATGGGTCTCATCATACTGACCGCGAACACGGTTTGCATAGAATAGCTTGACTAGACGGGGGCACGGGTGTGGATTCGCCTTAGGGTCATGGCGAAGATAGTCAATAAGACCACTATAAGAAAGGAGATCGGCTAGATGTGGGAAGTCGGAGAACTGAACGAGGTGCTCCAATAGCAGAGGACAGTGTTCGATACGATTGTATGTCGCGAGACACAACGGGTCATCGCGACATAACGATATATCGACACCGCCAACTGGCATGGGGGGCATTCCCCTTAGGCTGACGAGTGCTAGATCGAGGTGGAGGAGTAGGATCCCTAGCAGTGGGCTCGGACTCTGGAATATATTCCGTGTCAGAGTCAGAATCAGCAGGAGGAGTGGGAGCACGGAATGAAGCTGGCTTGGATTGAGTAGATCGGGCTCTAGGCTTCGCTATCGCCGTCCTCTTCTTCTTAAGAGGAGGCGAAGACGACCATGGATGGGTCGATTTGGATCGGCGTTTGGGTTGCGGGGGGTCCGTAGACGGAGACTCTACGGTCATGGGTGACAGATGCGAGGTTCGATGGGGATGCGTGTCTTCGCCATAATCGAGACGAGGCACACGCAAACAAACGAGATTGAAAGCTCGGTCGAAATAGAACCCTAGAACAAACCCTAGGCCAAACTGAAAATCGAATTTAGACCTAGAAGTGAACCCTAGGAGCAGTGAGAGAGGGAGGAGATATACCTAGGGAGGAGATAGGAGAGATCCACGGCCGGAGATGGTCGAAAAACGGTCGGAAATCGACGAAATCGACGGAGGAAGTCGAATGGTTTCGGGGGTTTAGGCTGAGAGAAGATTTTCGCACCGACTAGAAAGAGAACTAGTTGGTGCGGGGCTTAATAAGTCGATTGGAATGCGAAAAGACACAGCAGTCCCCGATGCATTTAGTCGGTCACAGTTCAAGCGCTGACCGACTAGATGACGATCTAGTCGGTCGGCCAATGAGTTTGAACCGACTAAGTGCAAACAGTAACTGAAGCCAAAATTAGGGCATGAGTTAGTCGGTCTGAGTTCATTCACTGACCGACTAGAAGGCAATCTAGTCGGTCGGTCAATGAACATGAACCGACTAACAGAGTTCAAAAGTTTTAGAATTTGAAATTTTGAGTTCTCTCCTAATCGTACTTGGACGAAACATCGTAATACTCTCATATATCATTATACTACCCCATAAAACATCGAAAATCTTAAATACGACGTTCATGAATATTTCGAGCGTAAATTCCAAAAATTCAACCAAAAAATCCAGAAAATCTCAATAATTCTAGCATGAGCATATATAAACGAAATTTATTAGCATGCATAGATTATTGAACAAAATATGAATCCTAAATCTCGGATTCACCCATAATCCCCAATTCTCGACGCGACCGCACAAAGGAGTCTTCCTTGAGTGGTTTCGTGAAAATATCGACGATTTGCTTCTGGGTTTCAACGTACACTAATATGATGTCCTTTTTAGCAACATGATCATCTAAGAAATGGTGACGGAAATCTATGTGTTTAGAATGGGAATGGTGTATCGGATTCTTAGAGAGACATATTGCACTTTGGTTGTCCACCATGATAGGGCAAGTATCACAGTTTATACCAAAGTCTTTAAGAGTGTGTCTCATCCAAAGAACCTGAGCACACGCAGCACCGGCGGCAATATATTCTGCCTCGGTGGTTGAAAGTGATACAAAATTCTGCTTCTTGGAAAACCAAGAGACAAGAGAATTTCCTATAAAATGGCAAGTGCCACTAGTACTTTTCCTGTCGGATTTGCATCCCGCATAATCTGCGTCACTATATGTGATTAACTCATATGTGCTAGACTTTGGATAAAGTAATCCAAAGCCAAGTGTGTAACTTAAATACCGGAAAATACGTTTTACCACTACTAAGTTAGATTGCTTAGGTTGAGACTGAAAACGAGCACATACACATACGACAAACATAATATCGGGCCTACTAGCGGTAAGATATAATAAACTACCTATCATACCTCGATATAGACGAATGTCTACATCTTTGCCGCCCGTATCTTTATCAAGATGTGTAGTAGTGCTCATTGGAGTCTTCTTCCGGGAGGCATTCTCCATTCCAAATCGCTTTAGCAACTCCACCGTGTACTAGGTTTGGTGGATGAAGATTGCATCGTTCATTTGGCGAATTTGGAGACCTAAGAAATACTTAAGCTCACACATGTGGCTCATCTCAAATTGATCCTTCATAACATTAGAAAACTTTTCGCAAAGAGTGAAGTTAGTAGCACCGAAAATGATATCATCAACATAAATTTGAACTAAAATAATATCATTATTCGAATACTTAACAAATAATGTAGAATCAACTTCTCCCATTTTAAAACCCAAATCCAAAAGAAAATTCTTTAGACGGTCATACCAAGCTCGAGGAGCTTGTCTCAAACCGTAAAGTGCTTTCTTAAGTTTGAAAACGTGATTTGGAAAATTTTCATTTATAAAACCCGGAGGTTGAGAAACATAAACTTCCTCAACAAGATCTCCGTTTAAAAACGTACTTTTTACATCCATTTGAAAGAGTTTAAAATCTTTATGGCATGCAAAAGATAACAATAATCTAATAGATTCTAATCTAGCTACCGGAGCAAAGGATTCTTCGAAATCAATACCTTCCTCTTGCCGATAGCCTTGAGCTACCAACCGAGCTTTGTTCCGGACGACGATTTGGTTTTCGTCGGTCTTGTTCTTGAAAATCCACTTCGTTCCTATAACGGTGTGGTTCTTCGAAGGCAATGGAACAAGCTCCCAAACTTCATTCCTCTCGAATTGAATGAGTTCCTCCTCCATGGCTAGGATCCAAGCACTATCTTCGCACGCTTCGTTAATATTCTTTGGCTCTATCGAGGAGGCAAAGGCACAATGAGCGAAGTAGTTGACTTGAGATCTCGTCTTGACACTATCAAGGATGTTGCCAATAACTTGCTCATGAGGATGGTCACGAACGGTATGAAGCCGTTTGGGAATTCCCTGATCACTAGGAACATTCTCAAAAGATTCATTTGTAGGGTTAGTAACATTAGAATCAATAGAATTAGAATTACCAATTGAATCACATAGGACATCCATGGAGTCATCATCATTAGTAATTCTAGTAGGGACAAAACCTTCATTAAATGAAACATGAAGTGATTCCTCGATCGTTGAGGTTCGTTTGTTGTATATCCGGTAGGCTTTGCTAAGGGAGGAATATCCAACAAATCTCCCGTCATCGGATCTTGGATCAAATTTGTCCAAACTACCATACGTGTTTTTAATAAAACATTTTGCGCCAAAAACTCGAAAATGTTTAACTTGAGGCAATCTACCAAACAACAATTCATAACAAGTTTGTTTAGTGTCGGGCCTCAAAAGTATCCTATTAAACACATAGCAAGTGGTATGTACCGCTTCCGCCCAAAATTGATGGCCAAGTTGGCTATCATCAAGCATAGTGCGAGCACATTCCACTAGCATCCTATTCTTCCTCTCAACAACACCATTTTGAGGAGGTGCACGAGGGAAAGAGAAGGTGTGAGTAATACCAACTTCATCACAAAAATTTGAGAAGGACTCATTCTCAAATTCCCCTCCATGATCACTACGAATAGTGACAATGGTGGTTCCAATGAGATTTTGTACTTTCTTAACAAATATTGTGAAGTTTTCAAAAGCATCATTTTTATTACTTAAGGAAAATACCCAAGTAAATCTAGAAAAGTCATCAACGATGACAAGTCTATAACGTGCATTTCCTAATGAAGCAACTCTAGTTGGCCCAAAAAGATCTAGATGTAATAGCTCTAGAGGCCGCTTAGAAGAAATGCTTTTCTTAGGTTTAAATGACGATTTTGGAAGCTTGCCTCGTTGACACGAGTCACAAAAGCTTTTCTTCTGAAAGACAAGCTTAGGAAAGCCTCTAATAGAATTTAACTTGGAAAGTTTAAAAAGTGTTCCAAAGTTCACATGACCAAAACGTCGATGCCATAAGTGTTGTTCACTTGTGTTGGCAATGAGACATCGTTCATGTGATTTTGGAAGATCCAATATATAAATATCCTTATGGCGTGTGCCGAAAAATAATAAATCATTATTATCTTTTCTTAAAATACGGCACATTCCTTTCGCAAAGCTAACTTTGTAACCTTTGTCACAAAGTTGGCTTATTGAAATAAGATTGTGGTTTAATCCTTTAACAAGGTAAACATCACTTATTAGTGGTTTAGAAGGATTACCTACTTTACCAACACCTATGATGGTTCCGCTCTCATTGCCTCCAAAGACTACCCGGTTTCCATTTGCAATGGGCACCACTCCGGAGAGCAATTGAGCATCACCCGTCATGTGTTTTGAACACCCACTATCGAGTATCCAATTATTCTTGGATCTAAATTTGTATTTGTTGCTCCGTTTCTTTTTCTTGAGTACCTAAAGGTAAACATATCATTCCATGGTACCCAAGGTCATTGGGTCCTAAAAGATTAGACCTTTGGAAGCCAAGTCCAATTGGACTTAGACTTCCCAATGAAATCATCATTATGCACGACATTCATGAAGTAAGAATTCATATAAGCTTGTTTTTCATTCATGCTTGTGTTCTTCAGGCTCCAAATAGTGAAGATTTTGGGAGCCCTATTCCTATTGGGAGCATGCATGCGTTGTTGATTTCTACGTGATGCATGTCATGGATAGGCATATGGCACATAATGAAATGATGCATGATGATAATTGTTCATATGATGATGTGGATGAACATATGCATGTGGAGGAACACGTGCATGAGGGTGTCTCACATGGTGTGCACGTGCCCGTGGATGTGATGCATAGAAATCATCATATGTGTGAGCATGTGTAGTAGGATGTGTGTTCCTACGTGGCATGGTATTGGTGTACATATAAGCATGACCCTTCTTTGGAGGTCCACCCAAAATGGGTTTCTTTCCAAACGAGGGTGTGTACGAAGTGGAAAGCACCATTGGTAGATGAACTACCAATAGAGTGTTTGCTCCCACTCGTTGAAGCATCGGAAGTTAGCCTAACAAAGGTAGTGGCCGATTTGGATGAATTTCCCATCTTATACCCCAAGCCAATGTGGTGATTGGCCGGAAGTAAGTCATTTAGGATATTATCCAAATGGTCCTTACCTTTATTGAATTTATTAATTCGGCCTAATGTGCACTCATACTTCTCGGTGAGAGAAAGCATAGAAGCATCCAAAGTGGACACTTGCGATGTGAGTACACAAACACGAGACTTGAGATTCTCAGTCTCAATACTCAAAGTTGAGTTCCGAGAAATCAAATCCGCCATCTCATGTTCATCCGATTCCTCAATATGAACATGCTCAAGTTGAGATTTGAGATTTACAATCACATTTCTTAAATCTTCAACAACGGTGTCGTTGTTGATGAGGATAGGTTTAGGCGAGGTTCGGATGCTAGTTAGCTCATCTTTTATCTTAGTATATCTATTTACTAATTTAGAATACTTAGACCATATTTGCTCGTTAGCTAATCTAAGTTCATCCATTGTTACCTCATCGCCTTCATCCTCGCTATCATCGGAGGAAGATCCTTGATCATGTTCCTCTCTTGCCATGAAGCACATGTGTGCTTGCTCCACTTGCTCATCGTCCGACTCTCCACTTGAGGAGTCCTCGTCGGAGTCGGTGAATGTCCCGACAAGTCCTTTCTTGTACCCTTTCTTGTACTTCTTTGACTTGTCGAACTTTGGCGCCTTCCACTTCTCCTTGTGTTTGTTTTGAGGACAATCCGCTTTCATGTGTCCTGGCTTGTTGCATTTGAAACACAAAGGAGCGGAGGCGTTATAAGAACTAAATTTAGATTTGTTCTTGAAATTACCTTTCTGGAAGAATCGGTTGAACTTCTTTGCCATGAGGGTAATGGATTCCAAGTCCAACTCGTCTTCCGAGTCTTCATCATCGGTAGATGTAGATGTAGATGGAGCGGCCTTGAACGCAATCGCCTTTTTCTTTGGCTCGTCTTGCTTCAAGTAAGACTTCATCTTATCTTGCATCTTCATCTTGCTATCCTTGCGTACCTCATAAGACATCAAGGTACCCATTAGTTGAACAACGGTATATTTGTTCATATCGCTACCTTCCTCGATGGCAAAGGTACGCTTCTCCCAACAAGAAGGAAGTCCGTCAATGATCTTCGAGACTTTCTCCTTTTGGGTGTAGGTCTTTCCAAGAGCCTCCAATTCATTAGTAATGGCGATGAAGCGAGCATAGTACTCTTTCATCTTCTCACCCTGTTGCATATGAAAAACTCGTAATCTTTATTGACAACGGTGAGTTTGGAGTCTCTTACCCTACTCGTTTCTTCATGCAAGATGAGGAGAGAGTTCCATATTTGATATGCACTCTTACATGTGCATATCTTGTTGAAGTCCTCGGGCTCCAAAGCGCATTGCAAGGCGTTCATTGCCTTGGCATTGGTTACCTCCGCGGCGACCTCCGTGGGAGTCCACTTAGCGAAATCTTCTTCTTCGGGCTCGACGTACTCCGTCAACATGGCTCTCCATAGTGAAGCGCTCCGAAGGAAAGTTTCCATCCGGCATTTCCAGTACCCGTAATTGGTACCGTTGAAGAAGGGAGGCCTTGTCGAGGAGTGTCCTTCCATCACCGAAGAAGCTCCTTCACGGTTCCTGAAGGTGTTGTAGTCTGAAGGTGGACGTACGGTTTTGTTGTCGTTGGAAGACATAGCTAGGTACTTGGCTCCGATACCAAATGTAATGCCCTACGTAGTTACTGCACAAGTACTAGAGGGGTGGTGAATAGTACTTTAAAATAATTAAGAAGATAATTCCTAATTATCTTGCAAACTCAACCAACAATGCAGAAATGTAAATATAGACAACAAAGAAATGCAATCGCAAACAGAAGATATAACGGGTTCGGATCCACCCAAGTCTCCCCGAATTGTTTCTGGTGATCCTACGTCCCAAACACCTGGATCCCCTCCGGATACTTGAGTTAGAAACTTCTAACTCAAATTTGCACTATAAAATACTTGTAGAAACGTCTACAAGATCAAATCATACACAAATGAAATTGTGACTCCCACAAACCGGGATCACAAACAAACTCTCACAACCGAGAGTAAATCACTTGCAATATTCAAAGTAAATGAAAAACGAAATGCTTACCAACAATTCCTATGCCTTGAGTAAACTTACGATTTAGGGCAAAGAGGATTTTGGGGAAGATGAAGGCACCAAACCCTAGCTCCAAGATGTAGACCAGCAATGGAGGCCTAGGAAGTTGTTGGTGACCTTGGATCAAGCTCTTGGCTTGGAAGGCTCACAATCAATGAATCTCTCTTTTGAAATAAGAGTGATGGAGAGATTCAAGTGAGAAATGAAAGAGCTTTGAATGAGAATTGATTGCTTCTCTTTGATCTCTAAACTTCAATAAATATCAGCCTTGAATGCTATGAAAGCAGCACTCCAAGTATATATAGGATAGAGGAAAGAGAGAGCAAAATTCGTGGCACTTAATGCTCCAACGGCTCTATTCTGAAGCAGACTAGTCGGTCAAAGAAGGATCACTGACCGACTAGTTCATCAACTAGTCGGTCGGTGATACAACATGAACCGACTAAGAGGTGAACAGTCAATAGAGAAATTAAGGGAATATAGAACTAGTCGGTCCAAGAAGACTTGCCAACCGACTAGTTTCACAACTAGTCGATCGGTGAGTGTTCTTTGACCGACTAAGAGATGAAATCAAATAGTCTGAATTCAAATACGGCTAGTTGGTTTAAGAACAACTTGTAATGCCCTACAAGCTACTGCACAAGTACTAGAGGGGGGGGGGTGAATAGTACTTTAAAAATAACAAGGAGTATAATTCCAAATTATTGTGCAAACAACTACCAAATCAATTTGCGGAAGCTTAAATTGAATGACAACAACAAAATTAACAATGCTAATAAATGATGTTAATGGGTTCGGATCCACCCAAGTCTCCCCGACTTGTTCCCGGTGATCCTACGTCCCAACCACCCGGATCCCCTCCGGATACTTGAGTTAGAAACCCTAACCTAAGATTTCCACTATGAATATCTTGTGAAAAACCTTCACAAGATCAAATCATACAACAACGGCAATAGTGAATCCCACAACCCGGGATCACAACCTTCTCTCACAACCGAGAGAATCAACAAGCAATATAAATGAGTTTATATTGAAATAAGCAAACTTACCACAAAATCCTATACCTTGAGTTTTTCTTACCCAAAAGGTGAAATGAAGGATTTGAGGAAGATGAAGTCACCAAGACCTAGCACCAAGGAAATGACCAGCAATCGGTGCCTAGGAGAGATTTGGAGACTTGGATCAAGCTATAGCTTGAAGAGCTCACCAAGAACAAGCTTCTCTCAAGATGGATTCTAGATCTAGAATAGTGAGAGAATGGGTTTCTTGGGAGGAAGATAGCTTTTGATTTGAGTGAGAATGGCTATCTCTTTTGATCTCAATGAATCTCTGAATGGAAGCTCTAACCTAGATAGAAATGACCTAGGTTCGTATTTATAGGGTCCCATAAAAACAAGTTAGGTCATTCTCCAACGGATAGAAATCTGGGAGAATTAGTCGGTCAAAGAACAATCACTGACCGACTAGTTCATCAACTAGTCGGTCAGTCAAACAGCATGGACCGACTAAGAGAGGAACTGAGAAGAGATAGAATTTCAGACCTAGAAATCTAGTCGGTCAAGAAGACTTTCTGACCGACTAGTTTCACAACTAGTCGGTCAGTCAGTGAACGTAGACCGACTAAGAGGCATAATGAAATAGTCTGAATACAAATTGACTTAGTCGGTCCAAGAACAAAAGTTGACCGACTAGATTGTCAACTAGTCGGTCACCAAACGTTCTTAGACCGACTAACGATAAACAGTAGCTTAGGAGAAATATAGTATGAACAGTAAGTCACAACTAGTCGGTCAAAGAAGCATCACTGACCGACTAGTTCACAAACTAGTCGGTCGGTGAGTCAACGTAGACCGACTAACTGTAAACAGTAAAGTCCAAGAAATTAAGGAATCAAACTAGTCGGTCCAAGAAGAGTTGCTGACCGACTAAATCACCATCTAGTCGGTCAGTACTTGTTCTTGTACCAACTAACATACACAAACAAGTCCGAATCAAAGCGCGACGCTTCGAGGAAGTTAGAATGAACTTGTACTAAGATCCTAGAGCTACGATATGAGCGTTATGAAGTTAGAATCGTAAGATATACTCAAGGCTTAACATTCTATATATCGAAGCTAAAAAGACTATAAATAAA
Source organism: Scilla litardierei (assembly GCA_030789695.1). Lineage (NCBI taxonomy): Eukaryota > Viridiplantae > Streptophyta > Magnoliopsida > Asparagales > Asparagaceae > Scilla > Scilla litardierei. The sequence continues at coordinate 636,928,370 of CM061142.1, read as the reverse complement.
ACCTTAAAGAACGGTCTTCGAGAGCTTCGATTGATTCTTCATAACTTCCAAAACGGCGCAAGAGCTTCAACGAAGCTTTAGGCACGAATACGAGCTTTGAGAAGTGTTGAGATGTCGCTTTGAATGTTCTCGTGAATTTGCGACGATCTCCAATACTGCGCTCACAAATTGTTAGTTCATGGATTATTTATGTTTGCTCATCATCCAAAACCAAATCCGGGGAGTCCAATATTCAACATTCTCCCCCTTTTTGGTGATGACAAACCAACATAAATAATAATCAAAAATAATGATTCAAATGTAAAATACTTACTCCCCCTGCATTGATGACACGTTAATTCCAAAATGAATATATATGAATTGCATCAAGCAGACGAGTAAGATAAATAAAGAGAATCGATTTTTGAAATATCGGATTTTGAAAATCCTTATATATATCTTAACTCCCCCTGAATCTAACATATCAAACTAGATTCTTGGAAATTGAGTTAAATTTTCATTTGCGCTATTTATTATCATTATCTCTCCCCCTTTGGCATTATCCCAAAAATGGGGGGGCATACAACGACAACAACTAGGAAATGGAAAATCCAACATCGGGAGTCGTAGACAATGACGATGGAACTAATTGACACCAAGGGAAAAATGATGAAATCAAATCAAGGTGTGCCAAATTGTCCATTATCAAAAAGCGTTAATCAAAATCATCAAAAATAATATTTGGTATTTTTTTTTCATTTATTGAATAATGAAACATACTCTCCAATATTCAATATTCTTGGTTAAATTTGTGCATGGAAAACAATTCAATACAATTATAGAATTTCAATCTATTTAACCAAGCATTTAAGCATCGAGCGACGAATTTACATAGCATGGACATTGAATGAGAATTAATGTGCACGACGAAGTAAATATCACAACATGAACATCGATGTATATATAGATAGAAACATCAAGAGTACATCCCAAAAAGATATCGATACAACAAATGCAACATACCCATCAAAAAGAAATACATCATATATCATTGATACAACATCATCATGAGAACATCATCATCAACATCATCAACGTCCAACAACAAAAAAATATAACACATCAAAATATCCAACACCGACATCCAGAAAACTCAAAAATACATCAAATCAACACCCAAACTCCATCCCATCCTAACCCAAAAACACTCTCAAAAAGGTAAATCATCCAATGAGCAGTGGAGAGTCCTCGGAACAGACGATCACGAGGAAGTGGCTGGATCTGCAGTGTCCGTGGGTCCAGTCGACGGAGTGGACTCAGGCTCTGCAGGGAGGAGAGGAGTGTCAACAGACGGGATCGTCGGGGCAGGTGTGGAAACGACTGGCTCAGCAGCAGGGGTCGCAACAACAGGGGTCTCAACAGGTCTCAACAGCAGCAGGTGATAGATGTGCAGGCTCGACAGCAGGGTCAGCAGCAGCCTCAGAAGTCTGAAGTGCTGAAGCAGAAGTCTCTGGAGCACCGGAAGTGGTGCCAACTCCAGGAGTAGAAGTGGTAGCAGCAGCAGCAGCATCATCATCGCCACGAGCCAAGGAAGTGACAAGCTCGTCAATATCCTCATCGTCCATCTCCTCGGCCTCAGAAACGGAAGGAGGAAGATCAATCCCCATCATACGAGCCATACGGCAGATGACCTCCTCAGTACGAGCCAAACGTGAGTCGTGCTGACGAAGAAGGCGTACGACATCATCTAATGTGGCAGGAGGAGTGGGGGCTGCAACAGCTGAGGGAGTAGCCTGAGAAGTAGATGCGGTCGACCTCTGCACGTGACGAAGCGCCGCTAGAGATTTCTTAACGGCCGTCGCGTTCAGAGGAGTACCCAAGGGACGCTCATCGTCAGGAGGGAGAGGGACTCGGAAATGACGAAAGACAAGGGTCAGCAGACACGGATATGGAATATGCGCAGATTTATTGGTCTTGCGTATACACTCGAAAGAGTCCATCTTATCGAGTATAACGCGAGCCCAATTAATCTCGCAACCCAAGAAAAGAGCGTAGATAAGCTTCAAAAATGGCTGGGATGGAAGTGAAGATGAGCCGTACTTGGGAAGCAAGCACGACTTCAGAATGAGATTCAGAACCCAGGCATTTGGCTTGAACGACTTCGAAGGAACTCCAATAAAGGCAGGAGGGATCACATGGAAGATGTCAGAAAGAACGGACTGATCCAAGGAAGATATATCGTCGACGGAAATGTCAGAAGGAAGGAGACCAGACGACGAACAGCCAAGAATCTCCCCCAAGATTTCTGCCGTGAGAACTATAGGAGTTCCCAAGACAGTAGTCTCGATGGAGTGACTCGCATCGTACTGGCCTCGCACACGATTGGCATAGAACAATATTACCAGGCGAGGATATGGTTTAGGGTTGGCCTTGGAATCGTATCGAAGATAATCAAGGAGGCCACTATAGGAGAGGAGGTCAGCTAAGCCAAGGAAATATGAAAACTGAACATAGTGCTCCAATAGCATCGGGCAGTGTTCAATACGGTTGTAGGCCGCGAGACACATAGGGTCGTCGCGACACAACGATATGTCAACACCACCCGCTGGCATTGGGCCCTTTTCCTTAGGCTGGCGAGTCCTAGGACGAAGTGGAGGAGTGGGTTCCCTATGGCCAGGCTCATCCTCAGGGATAAACTCAGAATCTGAATCAGGAGGAGTAGAGGGTGAGTGGAGTATGGGCTTTTTGGACTTAGATTTTCGGGGTTTGACCGTCGCCGTCCTCTGCTTCTTCAGAGGAGGCGAAGACGGAGAAGCTTGGGTAGATTTAGAACGACGCTTGGGCTTAGAAGGATTCCTAGGGTCGGAAGGCCCTACAGTCATGTGGGAAGCCCCAGAAGAGGTGATAGGAATCCTCGTCTTTGCCATGGTCGTGGCACGACGAGTACAAGCAAGCGATGACGGAGGATCACAAACCCTAGAAGCACACAGCCCTAGACAAAGAAAATCCGAAGAACTAGCCCTAGATGAAATTCGAAACCCTAGCAACTAGATCGACCAAGGATCAAACCCTAGAGTATGAATCGAGACCTAGGAGAGGGGAAGGGATACCTAGGAGGAGGAGTCGACGGCGGCGGACGGCGGGGATGGCCGGAGAACTGGCCGGAAGTCGAAGGGTTGAAGGGGCTCGAGAGGGGTTTGGGAATTTTCGGGCTGGAGCTGAGATGAAGACCGACTAAAACAATTTTTAGTCGGACGAAATTGAGTTTAAGTCGGTCGGGAAACGAAAAGACACATTTGCCCTAACCCACTTAGTCGGTCACAGTTCAAGCACTGACCGACTAGATTACGATCTAGTCGGTCGGTCAATGAGCTTGAACCGACTAAGTCGAAACAGAGGCAAACATGGATTTTTAGGGCTAGAATTAGTCGGTCACAGTATATTCACTGACCGACTAGTTTTCAATCTAGTCGGTCGGTAAGTGTACTGTGACCGACTAAAGAAAGAAAATGATAAGAGTTAGATAAAAGCTTGATCTAGTCGGTCTGAGTTCACTAGCTGACCGACTAGATGAGCATCTAGTCGGTTGGCTAATGAACTGAGACCGACTAGAAGAGTCCAAAAATTGATAATTGATTTCTCTTCACAAACCACTTGGATGAAACATCTTAACACTCTCATTAGTCATCTAAATTACCCCATAAAACGTCGAAATCTTAAATACGACATAGAAATACGAATTCGAAATCAAATTCAAACATATCACATAAAATCCCAAAAATTCAATAAATCTAGCATGAACGAAATATCGCGAAATCGAATAGCATGCAAGATAATTGAATGAAATATGAATCCTATATCTCGGATTCACCCATAATCCCCAATTCTCGACGCAACCGCACAAAGGAGTCCTCCTTTAGGGGTTTCGTGAAAATATCGGCGATTTGCTTTTGGGTTTCAACGTACACTAAAATGATGTCCTTTTTAGCAACATGATCATCTAAGAAATGGTGTCGGACATCTATGTGTTTAGATCGGGAATGGTGCACCGGATTCTTTGAAAGACAAATAGCACTTTGGTTATCCACCATGATAGGGCTAGTATCACAATGAATACCAAAATCCTTCAGTGTGTGTCTCATCCAAAGAACCTGGGCACAAGCGGCACCGGCGGCAATATATTCCGCCTCGGTGGTTGAAAGTGATACGGAATTTTGCTTCTTGGAAAACCAAGAGACAAGAGAATTTCCTAGAAAATGGCAAGTGCCACTAGTACTTTTCCTGTCGGATTTGCATCCCGCATAATCGGCATCACTGTATGAGACTAACTCATACGTGCTAGATTTCGGATAAAGTAATCCAAAATCTAAAGTGTAACTTAGATAGCGAAAAATACGTTTTACCGCTACTAAGTGAGACTCCTTAGGTTGAGACTGATAACGAGCACATACGCATACGGCAAACATAATATCGGGCCTACTTGCGGTAAGATAAAGTAAACTATCTATCATACCTCGATATAGATGAATGTCTACATCCTTACCGCCCGTATCCTTGTCAAGATGCGTAGTCGTGCTCATTGGAGTCTTTTTCCTGGAAGCACTCTCCATTCCAAATCGCTTAAGCAACTCCACTGTATACTTCGTTTGGTGGATGAAGATTGCATCGTTCAATTGGCGAATTTGGAGACCTAAGAAATATTTGAGTTCGCCCATGTGGCTCATCTCAAATTGTTCCTTCATAACATTAGAAAACTCTTCGCAAAGAGTGAAGTTAGTAGCACCGAAAATGATATCATCAACATAAATTTGAACTAATAAAATATCATTATTCGCATGCTTAACAAAAAGTGTAGAATCGGCTTCGCCCATTTTAAAATTCAAATCCAAAAGAAAATTCTTTAGGCGATCATACCAAGCTCGAGGAGCTTGTCTCAAACCATAAAGAGCTTTCTTTAGTTTAAAAACATGATTTGGAAATTTTTCATTTATGAAGCCTGGAGGTTGAGAAACGTAAACTTCCTCAACAACATTTCCGTTTAAAAATGCACTTTTAACATCCATTTGAAATAACTTAAAATTTTTATGGCATGCATAAGCCAATAAAAGTCTAATTGATTCTAATCTAGCTACCGGAGCGAAGGATTCTTCGAAATCGATACCTTCCTCTTGGCGATAGCCTTGAGCAACTAACCGAGCTTTGTTCCGGACGACGACTTGATTTTCGTCGGTTTTGTTCTTGAAGATCCACTTTGTCCCTGTGACGGTGTGGTTCTTCGATGGCAAAGGAACAAGCTCCCATACCTCATTCCTCTCGAATTGAATGAGTTCCTCCTCCATGGCAAGGATCCAAGCGCTATCTTCGCAAGCTTCAACTATATTCTTTGGCTCTATCGATGAGGCAAAGGCACAATTGGCGAAGTGGTGGACTTGAGATCTCGTCTTGACACTATCATTAATATTGCCAATGACTTGCTCATGGGGATGGTCGCGAACGGTATGAAGCCGCTTGGGAATACCTTGATCACAAGGCACATTCTCAACAACTTCATTAGTCAGGTTAGTCTCAATAGAATCAATTGAATCAATAGTCTTAGAATTTTCAAACGAATCACATAAAACATCCATAGAATCATTATCATTTGAAATTCTAGAATTAGTAAAATTCTCATTAAAAGAGACATGAAGTGATTCCTCGATCGTAGAGGATCTTTTGTTGTATATCCGGTAGGCTTTGCTACGTGAGGAATACCCAACAAATATCCCCTCATCCGATCTCGGATCAAACTTGTCCAAGTTATCATATGTGTTTTTAATAAAACATTTTGCGCCAAAAACATGAAAATGTTTAACTTGAGGCAATCTACCAAACAACAATTCATAGCAAGTTTGTTTGGTGCCGGGCCTCAAAAGTATTCTATTAAACACATAACAAGCGGTGTGTACCGCTTCCGCCCAAAATTGATAACCAAGTTGACTATCTTCGAGCATAGTGCGAGCACACTCCACAAGCGTTCTATTCTTCCTCTCAACAACACCATTTTGAGGAGGTACGCGAGGGAAAGAAAACGTGTGAGTAATTCCAAGATCATCACAAAAATTTGAGAAAGACTCATTCTCAAATTCACCCCCATGATCACTACGAATAGTGACAATGGTGGTTCCGATGAGATTTTGTACTTTCTTCACAAATATTGTGAAGTTTTCAAAAGCTTCATTTTTATTACATAAGAAAAATACCCATGTAAATCTTGAATAATCATCAACGATGACTAGTCCATATCTTGCATTTCCTAAGGAAGCAACTCTAGTTGGCCCAAATAAATCTAGGTGTAATAGCTCTAGTGGCCGTTTCGTAGAAATGCTTTTCTTAGGTTTAAATGAAGATTTAGGAAGCTTGCCACGTTGACAAGAATCACAAAAACTTTTCTTTTCAAAAATGAGCTTCTGAAAACCTTTAATGGAATTTAATTTCGAAAGCTTATAAAGTGTTCCAAAGTTCACATGTCCAAAGCGTCGATGCCATAAGTGTTGTTCACTTGTGTTAGCAACGAGACATTGTTCATATGACTTAGGAAGATCCAAAATATAAATATCTTTATGGCGTGTGCCGGAAAATAATAATTTATTATTATCGTTTGAAATATGACACAATCCTTTCGCAAAGCTAACTTTGTAACCTTTGTCACAAAGTTGTCTTATTGAAATAAGATTATGATTTAAACCATCAACTAGATAAACATCACTAATTAAGGGTTTAGAAGGGTTACCCACTTTACTAACACCGACGATGGTTCCGCTCTCATTGCCTCTAAATACGACGCGGTTTCCATTTGCAATGGGAACTATTCCGGAGAGCAATTGAGCGTCACCCGTCATGTGTTTTGAACACCCGCTATCGAGTATCCAATTCCCTTTGGAGCTAAATTTAAATTTGTTGCTCCTTTTCTTTTTCTTTTCCTTGAGTACCTAAAGATAGAAACATTCATATCATGGTACCCAAGGTCATTGGGTCCTCAAAGGTTAGACCATTGGAAGCCAAGTCCAATTGGACTTAGACTTCCCCACATAATTTCTACTACGCACAACATCCGAAAAATAAGCATTCATATATACTTGTTTTTCTTCCATGCTTGTGTCCTTTGGGCTCCAAATAGTGAAAATTTTGGGAGCCCTCATCCTATTGGGTGCATGCATGCGTTGTTGGTTTCTACGTGATGCATGTCGTGGATAGGCATAAGGAACATGATGGAATGGTGCACGACGAGAATTATTCATATGATGAGGTGGGTGAACATATGCATGTGTGGGAACACGTGCGTGAGGGTGTCTCACATGGTGTGCACGTGCCTGTGAACGTGTAGCATAGAAATCATCATATGTGAGAGACGGTGGAGTAGGACGTGTGTTCCTACGTGGCATGGTATTTGTGTACATATAAGCATGCCCCTTCTTTGGAGGTCCACCCAAAGTGGGTTTCTTTCCAAAAGAGGGTGTGGACGAGGTGGAAGCACCATTGGTAGATGAACTACCAATAGAGTGTTTGCTACCACTCGTAGAGTCACCGGAAGTTGGCCTAACAAAAGTAGTGGCCGATTTGGATGGACATCCTATCGTATACCCCAAACCAATGTGGTGATTGGCCGGAAGTAAGTCAATTAGGATTTTATCCAAATGGTCCTTACCCTTATTGAATCTATTGATTCGGCCTAATGTGTTCTCATATTTCTCTTGGAGAGAACGCATAGAAGTATCCAAAGTAGATACTTGCGATGTGAGCACATAAACACGAGATTTAAGATTCTCGTTCTCAATACTCAAAGTCGAGTTTTGAGAAGTTAAATCCTCTATCCTATGTTCTTCCGGATCATCAATGCTAACATGTTCAAGTTTAGATTTGAGATTAACAATCTCATTTCTTAACTCTTCAACAACGGTGTCGTTGTTGGTGATGATAGTCTTAGGCGAGGTTTGAATGCTAGCTAGGTCATCTTTTACTTTAGTATATCTATTTACTAACTTAGTGTATTTAGACCATAAATGAGAGTTAGCATCCCTAAGATCATCCATAGTTACCTCATCGCCTTCGTCGTCGCTATCATCAGAGGAGGAAGATCCTTGATCATGCTCCTCTCTTGCCATGAAGCACATGTGCGCTTGCTCCACTTGCTCATCGTCCGACTCTCCGCTTGAAGAATCCTCGGAGTCGGTGAATGTTGCTCCGACAAGTCCCTTTTTGTACCCCTTTTTGTACTTCTTTGACTTGTCGAACTTCGGCGCCTTCCACTTCTCCTTTTGCTTATTTTGAGGACAATCCGCTTTGATGTGTCCTGGCTTATTGCATTTAAAGCACAAAGGTGGAGAGGCATTAGTAGAAGTGAATTTAGATTTTTGTTTGAAGTTACCCTTTCGGAAGAAGCGATTGAACTTCTTTGCCATGAGTGCAATGGATTCCATGTCCATTTCTTCTTCCGAGTCCTCATCATCGGTAGAGGTGGATGAAGCCGCCTTGAATGCAATCGCCTTTTTCTTAGGCCCGTCTTGGTTCAAATATGACTTCATCTTTTCTTGTAACTTCACCTTGCTATCTTTGCGTACCTCGTATGACATTAAAGTACCCATCAATTGAACTACGGTATATTTATTCATGTCATTACCTTCCTCGATGGCGAAGGTACGTTTCTCCCAAGAAGAAGGAAGTCCTTCGATAAGCTTTGAGCACTTCTCCTTTAGAGTGTAGGACTTGCCGAGGGCCTCTAACTCGTTTATTATGTCAACGAAGCGAGCGTAATATTCCTTTATTTTCTCGCCCTGTTGCATATGAAACATTTCGTAATCTTTATTTACGACTACGAGTTTAGAGTCTCTTACCCTACTCGTCCCTTCATGAAGAATGAGGAGGGAGTTCCAAATTTGATATGCACTCTTACATGTGCATATCTTATTGAAGTCCTCGGGCTCCAAAGTGCATTGCAAGGCGTTCATTGCCTTGGCATTGCTTACCTCCGCGGCGATCTCCGCGGTAGTCCATTTCTCAAAATCTTCTTCTTCGGGCTCGATGTATTCCTTCATTGTGGTCCTCCATAAAGATGCACTCCGGAGGAAGGTTTCCATCCGGCATTTCCAGTACCCGTAGTTGGTACCGTTGAAGAATGGAGGCCTCGTAGAGGAATGTCCTTCCATCACCGAAGATGCTCCTTCTCGGTTCCTGAAGGTGTCATAGTTGGAAGGTGGACGCACGGTCTTGTTGTCGTTGGCAGACATAGCTAAGTATCTGGCTCTGATACCAAATGTAATGCCCTACAAGCTACTGCACAAGTACTAGAGGGGGGGGGGAATAGTACTTTAAAAATAACAAGGAGTATAATTCCAAATTATTGTGCAAACAACTACCAAATCAATTTGCGGAAGCTTAAATTGAATGACAACAACAAAATTAACAATGCTAACAAATGATGTTAATGGGTTCGGATCCACCCAAGTCTCCCCGACTTGTTCCCGGTGATCCTACGTCCCAACCACCCGGATCCCCTCCGGATACTTGAGTTAGAAACCCTAACCCAAGATTTCCACTATGAATATCTTGTGAAAAACCTTCACAAGATCAAATCATACAACAACGGCAATAGTGAATCCCACAACCCGGGATCACAACCTTCTCTCACAGCCGAGAGAATCAACAAGCAATATAAATGAGTTTATATTGAAATAAGCAAACTTACCACAAAATCCTATACCTTGAGTTTTTCTTACCCAAAAGGTGAAATGAAGGATTTGAGGAAGATGAAGTCACCAAGACCTAGCACCAAGGAAATGACCAGCAATCGGTGCCTAGGAGAGATTTGGAGACTTGGATCAAGCTATAGCTTGAAGAGCTCACCAAGAACAAGCTTCTCTCAAGATGGATTCTAGATCTAGAATAGTGAGAGAATGGGTTTCTTGGGAGGAAGAGAGCTTTTGATTTGAGTGAGAATGGCTATCTCTTTTGATCTCAATGAATCTCTGAATGGAAGCTCTAACCTAGATAGAAATGACCTAGGTTCGTATTTATAGGGTCCCATAAAAACAAGTTAGGTCATTCTCCAACGGATAGAAATCTGGGAGAATTAGTCGGTCAAAGAACAATCACTGACCGACTAGTTCATCAACTAGTCGGTCAGTCAAACAGCATGGACCGACTAAGAGAGGAACTGAGAAGAGATAGAATTTCAGACCTAGAAATCTAGTCGGTCAAGAAGACTTTCTGACCGACTAGTTTCACAACTAGTCGGTCAGTCAGTGAACGTAGACCGACTAAGAGGCATAATGAAATAGTCTGAATACAAATTGACTTAGTCGGTCCAAGAACAAAAGTTGACCGACTAGATTGTCAACTAGTCGGTCACCAAACGTTCTTAGACCGACTAACGATAAACAGTAGCTTAGGAGAAATATAGTATGAACAGTAAGTCACAACTAGTCGGTCAAAGAAGCATCACTGACCGACTAGTTCACAAACTAGTCGGTCGGTGAGTCAACGTAGACCGACTAACTGTAAACAGTAAAGTCCAAGAAATTAAGGAATCAAACTAGTCGGTCCAAGAAGAGTTGCTGACCGACTAGATCACCATCTAGTCGGTCAGTACTTGTTCTTGTACCAACTAACATACACAAACAAGTCCGAATCGAAGCGCGACGCTTCGAGGAAGTTAGAATGAACTTGTACTAAGATCCTAGAGCTACGATATGAGCGTTATGAAGTTAGAATCGTAAGATATACTCAAGGCTTAACATTCTATATATCGAAGCTAAAAAGACTATAAATAAAACCTTAAAGAACGGTCTTCGAGAGCTTCGATTGATTCTTCATAACTTCCAACACGGCGCAAGAGCTTCAACGAAGCTTTAGGCACGAATACGAGCTTTGAGAAGTGTTGAGATGTCGCTTTGAATGTTCTCGTGAATTTGCGACGATCTCCAATACTGCGCTCACAAATTGTTAGTTCATGGATTATTTATGTTTGCTCATCATCCAAAACCAAATCCAAGGAGTCCAATATTCAACACAACTTCTAACCGACTAGTTTCTCAACTAGTTGGTCGGTCGTTGTGCTTTGACCGACTAACTGTAAACAGTAAGTTAGGCTGAACAGTGGAAGCTCAACTAGTCGGTCTAAGAAGGATTCCTAACCGACTAGTTTCACAACTAGTCGGTCGGTGAACCTTCTTGGACCGACTAACTGTAAACAGTAAGTGAGCTAGAAATTGAGAAGGCATTCTAGTCGGTTTAAGAAGCTTTGTCGACCGACTAGATTGCCATCTAGTCGGTTGGTTCTTCTTCTTGAACCAACTAACATGCACAAGAAGCCGCGAATCGAAGCGCGAAGCTTCGGGAACATTTCTATGGGCTTCTAATAAGATCATAGCTCTAAGATATGAGCGTTATGAAGATTAAAACGTAAGACCTACTCAAGGCTTAACATTCTACGAAAAGAAGCTAGAAGACATAAAATAAACTTGACGAACCGTCTTCAAAAGCTTCAATCGAATCTTCTTGACTTCAATAATGGTCCTTGAGCTTCAACGAAGCTTCAAGCACACGATCACGCGCTTTGAGAAGTCTCGAGACGTCGCTTTTGATGTTTATAGAAATTTGGCGACGATCTCCATAACTGCGCTCACAAAGAGTTAGTTCACGATATTTATGTTTGTTCATCATCCAAAACCAAATCCGGGGAGTCAATACTCAACATTCTCCCCCCTTTTGGTTATGACAAACCAACATAAATAATAATCAAAAATAATGATTCGAAAGAAATTTACTTACTCCCCCTGCATTGATGACACGTTAACTCCAAATTAAATATTAATCATACGCATCAAGCAGACGAGTAAAGTATAAAATAAGAATCCAATTATTGAAATTTAGGATTTGAAATCTATTTTTATATCTTAACTCCCCCTGAATCTAAAATATCAAATTAGATTCACGGTAAATTGCTTTGAATTATCATTTAGCACATTGTCATTATTAATTCTCTCCCCCTTTGGCATTAGCAAAAAGAGCAGGAGGAGATCAACGACAACAACAATGGCTAAAAATAAAAGCACGTGAGTCGTAGAATATGACCACGGTCCAAATGACACCAAAGAAAAATACGAATAAAATCAAAGCATGCCAACGAGACCATAGTCGAAAATCGAAAAATAAAATCATCAAATCTCAAATTAATTTCTCGTATTGAGTTATGGAATATACTCTCCAATATCAACATTCTTGATGAATTAAGTGCATGGAAAATAATTCTATGTTTTCATAGAAATAATTTCTATTAAATCAAATTTAATCGTCGAGCGACGAAGTCAATCATCAGAGAAAAAAATATAAAATGTGCACACGGAGTGGATCGAGGCAAAGCCGCTGGTACGCATCACCTGGGTGGACATGAAGAACTTCGTCTGGAAGTAATTATATGCTGCTTCAGGATACATCACTCCATAGTGACGGACAAGGAAAGCAGTTCGACTTCGTGGACTTCAGGAGCTTCCGCTCAGATTGGGGCATCAACCTCCATTTCGCCTCTGTCGCGCATCCGCAGTCCAACGGCCTAGCCGAAGCCGCGAGCAGGTGCATCCTGGAGCCGCTAAAGAAGAAGGTCAGCAGCACCCCCGGGACCTGGCCTGAAGAGCTACCTGGCATCCTCTGGTCCTACTGCATAACCAACAAAGGGTCAACCGGTGAGAGCCCCTTCATGCTGGCTTATGCGGCAGATGCGGTCGTCCCGGTGGAGGTCTGTGAGCAGTCTCTCTGGCTCCAGTACTTCAATGAAGAAGACAACGAAGAAAGCCTCAACATCAATATTGAGCTCGTTGACGAGGTAAGGGATCGTGTGCTAACAAGTTTAATCAAGTATAGCCAAAGAATGGAGAGACACCATAACTCATGCGTTAGGAAGCAAAGCTTTAGAGTCGGTGACCTCTTCCTCTGGGACGCCACTTTCAGGCCCGAGATCGGTCGACGAGGCAAGATTTTTGCAAAGTGGGAAGGACCCTACACCATCACAGACGTCGTGGGACCGGCAACGTATATTTTGGCAAACATGGAGGGCGAGGAACTGACCCATCCCTGAAATGCTGAACACTTGCTCAAGTTTTTTCAATAAATGCACCTGTACATTCAGTCAACATTATGCTTTTAATAAACCGCTGTGTTTGTACACTCAGTGCGTTGTCTGATTTGCATTTTAGCCCTCCCCTGTTCGGCAAAGGTCGGTCATCCATCTCGGAGCCCAAGCCTTCGCAACACACATCTTCAGGGTAGTACGCCACCAATAGAGGTTGTGGGGTCGGCTCCTCCATATCGCCCATCCTCTCTGGTAGCTGACCTTCAGATCCGAAGTGGTCATGTAGGGTCAGCGATGGCCGAATACCCGCCCGAATTGAGGTTACGGGGTCGACGACGGTCCAATACCCGCCCTCTCAAAGAACTCCGGGGTAGTGCGACACCAACAGAGGTCGCAGGGTCGGCTAATTCCTATCACCACTCCTCTCTGGCAGCTGACCTTCAGATCCGGAGTGGTCATGCGGGGTCGGCAACGGCCCAATACCCACCCGAATTGAGGTTGCGGGGTCGATGACGGCCCGATACCCGCCCTCTCAAAGAACTCCGGGACATGCGCCACCAACAGAGGTCGCGGGGTCGGCTCCTCCCTATCGCCCCTCCTCTCTGGCAGCTGACCTTCAGATCTGGAGTGGTCATGCGGGGTCAGCGACGGCCCAATACTCGCCCGAATTGAGGGTGCAGAGTCGGTGACGGCCTAATACCCGCCCTCTCAAAGAACTCTGGGACAGTGCACCACCAACAGAGGTCGTGGGGTCGGCTCCTCCCTATCACCCTCCTCTCTGGCAGCTGACCTTCAGATCCAGATTGGTCATACGTGTTGAGTATTGGTGTTTCATACCAATGTTGTCATGCCCCGCTTCCCAAAAATACGGAGGCGAAGCGTGACTAAGGCCCGCTTAGGCCGGAGCTGTGAAGCTCGGACCCAATAAGCGTCTGTAGGGGTACCATTTTAAAATTTCAGGTTCTTGCATTTATAAAGTTCGAAACAACAGAAGTACAGAAGGAAAGTTGCATTCATTAGTATAAAGAGTTAATATCCAGCGGGTACAAAAGTCTAAAAAGAAGGAAGCCTAAGCATGGCAACAACTACCGAAAGAGAGAAGATAAAAGTAGTAACCTCTGAGAGGCAGCGATGGAAAAGACCTCTAGGTCTGGTCCTCGTCAGGAACGTACTCCGGGTCGATGTCCTCGGCTCCACGTACTCCGGTAAGTCTGTCGCGTCCACGAACTCTGGCTCAACACCTGACGTACAGCATCAAAAGAGGGAACTGTACGTCAGGTAAGGTCTACAAAAAAAGGTCAGACCAAACTGCAAGTGTATCGACTATTTAACAACGATTTACTGGTTGATTAGCATGCTGAGGTTATAACAGAGGAACAAAGAAAGTAAACGCAGCAGGAAAGTAAAATGTGACAAGTAGTAGTCGTAGCGTGTGTTACCAACCACAGGACTAGCCTACAGGTGTCAAGACAAATCGGGACATGGCGGGACAAGACAAGACAAGTGCGACACGAAAGGGTTCACGCCTTACGGTTCGAGGGGGATCAGACCCTCTTACCGTGTGCACGCTCAACCCTACCCCAAACCCAAGTATTCAAGACGTGACAAGATAAGGGATCACTCGCTCTAGCTTGGCGAGTGCCCTATAGCCCTCTGGGCTATGTAACAAGACAAGGGATCACTCGGAGAGTGTCCTATTGCCATCTGGGCTGTGTAACAAGACAAGGGATCACTCGCTCTAGCTTGGCGAGTGCCCTATTGCCCTCTGGGCTGTGTAACAAGACAAGGGATCACTCGCTCCAGCTTGGCGAGTGCCCTATTACCCTCTGGGCTGTGTAACAAGACAAGGGATCACTCACTCCAGCTTGGCGAGTGCCCTATTGCCCTCTGGGCTGTGCAAGACGGGACGAGACGTGACAAGACAGGAAAGGTTATTCTAGGGTGTCCACACGCACGCACACACAAGATAGTCCTATGATGTCAAAAGTTGTTGTTGTTAGGCTCAGACTTCGTCGTCAAGTCTGAGCCGTCAAGGGATGTCCTGGACGCTATCATTTCACGTCCGGTTCTCTTTGTTCACAGTTAATAGTTCTAACAAACTAAGGCCTAAGCACGGCCAAAAGTGCAAGTGGATACACTTGCCTGTGGTGGCGAGTGTGTCGTCCGTCCGGGGCGTCTCGTCTAGGCATCGCGTCCGCGGTAGTCCGTCTGAAACAGTGTCACGGCGACGGTGTCAGGTCGCGATTTTCATCAAGTCCTATTAGGGTTTGTTTCTAGATTATCGAGACTATCCAAATTGTCATAAGTCACGTTTTGGTGTTTCATCAGCCTAGATCGACCACTACTCTATATGCACAGAAAAGTTGTCCGACGGTCGATTTCTACAGTGACATCGTTTTACTGGTGCGGGAAAGTAAATTTAGTTCACGTTGACAAATTTTATATTAGGTTTTAAGTTTCTCTACGTGTGGGTTCTTGCTACATTTCAAGGGACTAACCTTTCATAACGATCGCGCGTGGATCCGACGTCGGGTCTGGAAACTGTAGCGGATCACGTTGCGACTCCAATTTCCGGAACGTCTCATCACTGGTCTTTAGTGTTCACGGGGTAGAACGGAAGCGCGACCATCTCTGCGTCATAAGATTTATAAAACATAAGCTGAAGAAATTAACTAGTCATATTATTATTAAAATCTACCATATATAGAGTTATAAATAATTTATACTGGCCTAACTAGCTAACTTATGTAAGCTAATAAAAAATACTTGTATCACTAACAACTTACTGTAAATACTTCACTACTAATGTACCGACGCTATTTAAATTAACAGTATTACAAGCTACTACTGACATACAACGTTATCTCACTGTTAAATCACTATAAACTTTAAACCACATACTGCACCATTACACACTAACCTATTTACTAATTGTTGGCTAATAAAAATAACAAAACATTGGACAGGGCATGAGAGCTTACCACTCAAGGTAACTTGTTGCTGTTGCTTGTGCCTGTAGGGGGAGGGGCTCGAGCTAAGGCACGCGAGTTGGGCTCGGATATGGGAGCTTGCCGTCGAAGCTTGGAGGAGGCCTCGTCAACGCAAGAGATGGCCGAAGGAGCGAGCTGGAGACGTGGTGATGAGGCTGGACAGTGCAGCGGGGTCAAGAGTAGGCGAGGGAGCTCCGGGGAATCGCCGCGGCCGCGCGGCGATCGGAAGACGTAGCAGCAGCAGAGCCGCTGCTGCCGTGGCTGCATCACGGGGAAGAACGACCCAATGGCAGCGTCGGTTGGTCGGAGGGGTTCGTCGACGGTGGTGGGGGGCTCCGACGTCGAGTGGTCGTCGGAAAGCAGCGGCGGCGGCGGTCTGTTACCACCGTCGCTGCTGCTGGCGTGTTTCGCAGCCGCCAGCGGGGCTGTCTCCGGTGTCGTGGCATCCGAGGAGGGCCCGAGGGGTCGAGGCGGCGATCGAGAGGCCACCGGCGGTGATGGTCAGCTGTCGAGCATGGGTCAAAGGGAGGAGATGCGGCGATGATAGGGTTTGCGTGGAAAAGAAGTTGCGACGGCTGTGTTTGCTGCTGTGAAAAAATATCAAAGCCTAGGTTAAATAATGAGTAGGTGGCTGGTTATAATAAAAGACCTAGCCCTAGGTCTAAATGAATGGGGTGCTCACGTGAGCAGGGCCCCTAGGGCTTCATGTTTTGGGTTTATTCATTCCTTAGTCATTATTTCTTATAGGATTTGTAAACCCCAAAATAAGAGTAGTGTGTGTGGGTCTAAATGAGTTGGGCCAAGATTAAAAATGTGGGCTAGGTTAACATCAGGAGATATATTATTATTTACTAATTATTAGGGGGATAAAGAACCATGTGATACTTAGGGTTAAACCAATAACTAGACTGGGAAAAAGTGAGAGTAGGTCAAACGAAGCCCAAAAATCGCGAGAAAAATACTGGGATGACCAGAACGACGAGAGAAAGAAAACTAAGAAGACGGATCTAAATTTCGACGTCAAGAGACGAAACTAAAAATAGAAACGTCTCACGACAAAACAGAAAATCGTGACGTCACTTCGTATAAGATCAAATCGTGGGAGAACGACTCGAGAATTATCGTTTCAAAATAGTTCCACAATTTAATACTCTCAGAGACGATCACAACAACATATCACACAAAAGTGTTCAAAAACAAATAAAGTCTAAAATAAATACGTGCACGGTCAAAAGCTCGTGCACGAAGAAAGTACGATAGAAACAGGCCGTTACAAATGTTATTTTGATGATGATCACAATATTACATTGTTGCTAATGACTCTCTTGTTTTAGTTTCATAGTTAACATTTCAAGAATATCATTTTTGGAGACTAAACACTTGATGCAAGGATGGACATCAAGAGGAGCAATGCCAAAGCTTGGACTCAAGGGGTGCCAAAGCTTGGAGATGATGGGGAGCATTAAGGCATCAAGATTGAAGCCATAGAATCTAAGGAAAGCAATGTAATCCATGTATTATTTCATTTATTGCTTTTCTCTTTTTGAGTCTAGGTTTAATTTAATGCCATGATAGATGGTCTACTCATTCATGCATATGCATTTAACCATCTTAGTGAGCCTTAGGATTATCATAGAATCCAACCCAATAGGCTCATCTAGCCCAAAGACTCAATTGGGGTCTCTGGCTCTCCAAAAGTCACCTGATGAAGGTTTTACAATCGACTGGGTGATTCTAGTCGCCAGTCGAGCCTTCTACAGTCGACTGTAGTACACAACTCAAGTCAACATTTTTATTAACTCTTCTTAAGCTTTTTGCATCAGTCGACTGATGTTCAATTTACAGTCGACTGTGTTTCTACAGTCGCCTGAGAATTGATCTACAGTCGACTGTGCACAACTTGCATTTTCTGGGCTTCATCCCTATTTGCAAGTCAGTCGACTGTTACTGTTTTTACAGTCACCTATGAAATGGCCATCAATCGTCTGAAAGGCGTAAGTGCCAAAGATGCATCTCTCTGGTATTTTCCATCCCCTGCAGTAGTCGCCTGATGAATGATATACAGCCGTCTATCTATCTTACAGTCGCCTGTGTAGTCTTCTACAGTCGACTGTCCTGACTCAGATTATAGCCGTTGGGATTTATTTAGCCGTTGGACAGTCGACTATTAGTTGTTCATCAGTCGACTGTCACTGACGTTTCAACCCAGATTCTAGCCATTACAGCTTTGTGTTTTTGGCTTTTTTCTTGGGTTTTGAGAGTTCATATAGGGTTCATATATATATGAGAGGGCTGAGTTTATTAGAAATTATTGATGTTGCAAATCATTAGAGATTGATTAAGCCACTCTCAAACTCTCTCATTTCCCTCTTAGAGCTCATTATCTCCTTCATGCATTGGAGTCTAGCTCAAGGGAAATCATCTAAGTGAATCTCAAGCAAATCTCATCACTTGGAGATCCTCTTCCATGCCTTGCATTCATTAATGAGTAAGTTCATCTCAAGGCATAAGTAAGAGTATTTGTTTTACTTTGTTATTTCATTGAAACCCTATCTTTCTTTGTGAGAGCTAGTTACTCTGTGTGGGAGTATAACCTTCTGTGTGAGGGTTGGTTGAGATCTCTTTGTGCAAGAGTTTGAGTCTCTCTGTGTGCGAGCATAAGTCTTTCTGTGTGAAAGCAAGGATTTCTGTGTTAGAATCCAAATCCTCTGTGAGAGGTATCTCTGTGTGAGATTGTATTCACTTCTCTGTATGAGAATTATATTGGATATTGGTGTGGCTGGACGTACCCAAGTTTGGGAAACCAGTGTAATATCTTGTGTTTGCATTTGGATTATTGTTGTGTTTAAATTCATCTTGCATTAATAATTCCGCATTTGCAAGTTTAATTTATAAATACGCAATTTATGCCATTACACTATTCACCCCCTTCTAGTGTGTTGTTGTTAGTATTGCAAGGGTAAGACGATCCTTACAATGCGGGGTCGGTGACTGCCCAATACTCGCTCGAATTGAGGTTGCGGGGTCGACGATGGACCAATACCCGCCCTATCAAAGAACTCCAGGGCAGTGCGCCACCAACAGAGGTCACAGGGTCGGCTCCTCCCTATCGACCCTCCTCTCTGGCAGCTAACCTTCAAATCCGGAGTGGTCATGCGGGGTCGGCGACGGCCCAATACCTGCCCGAATTGAAGTTGCAGGGTCGGCGATGGCCCAATACTCATCCTCTCAAAGAACTCCGAGGCAGTGCACCACCAACAGAGGTCGCAGGATCGGATCCTCCCTATCGCCCCTCCTCTTTGGCAGCTGACCTTCAAATCTGGAGTGGTCATGTGGGGTCGGCGATGGCACAATACCCACCTAAATTGAGGTTGCATGGTCGGCGATGGCCCAATACCCACCCTCTCAAAGAACTCCGGAGTAGTGCACCACCAACAGGTGTCGCGGGGTCGGCTCCTCCCTATCTCCCCTCCTCTCTGGTTGCTGACCTTCAGATCCAGGGTGGTCATGCGGGGTCGGCGACGGCCCAATACCTGCCCAAATTGAGGTCGCAGGGTCGGCAACGGCCCAATACCCGCCCTCTAAAAGAACTCTGGGGTAGTGCACCACCAACAGAGGTCGCAGGGTCAGCTCCACCCTATCGCCCCTCCTCTCTGGCAGCTGGCCTTCAAATCCAGAGTGGTCATGCGGGGTCGATGACGGCCCAATACCCGACCAAATTGCTCTTGTGGGGTCGGCGACGGCCCAATACCCGCCCTCTCAAAGAACTCCGGGGCAGTGCACCACCAACAGAGGCCGCGAGGTCGGCTCCTCCCTATCGCCCCCTCTCTGGCAGCTGACGTTCAAATCCGAAGCGGACATGCAACTCCACAACATTCTCCTTCTACTCAGCCTTGCGCTCGTCAAATAATAGAATGTTTGGGGCATACACATACAAAAGCACAGTTCGCACAACAGACAGATTGAAGAAATGACAACAACAAGAAAAAATTTCATTCAAATTTTATTTATATTGACTTTGTACATCTCAGGGTCAAGTCCAAAAACAAGACTCCAGGCTCGGCCCAGGGCCGGCCATACAATTTTGCCCTAACTATGGCCCCTTGACTCAGCCGCCGCTCACTTGACCGCTGCCCTTCGGGGCCCGCGTGTCCGCCCGGTCACCTTCTTGATCGCCGCCACTTGGAATCTCCACCGCCTTGGTCTTTGAAGCGGTTGAAGCCTCTGCCTCGTCATCAGACACCACTGACAGCCAGACAAAGTCAATCTCCATACCGGGGTAGAGCTTCTCCAACCTCTCCTTCGCCCTTTCCAAGCCAGTCTCCAGACCGTCATCGAAGCCCTCTGCCCTTATGATCGTCAGCGTGGGGACGAGCTCGGTGTTCTGGTATTGAAGAATGACATTTACACTGACCTGGTCCAGGTCGATTTTCGACAGTTCAGCATTCCGCTACTCCAGGTCAGCGATCTTTGCTCCAGTTGCCCCTCTCTTTGAGGCCAACAGCTTCTCGGCGGCAACCCTCAGGGCCTCTTCCTCATTGGCCCTCGCCTGCAGCTCCCCGACGTCATTCTCCAGCCTGGCGGTCTCGTTCTTCTAGGTCTGATAATCCCCATGGACCTTTGCCAGCCTCTCGATGGCGTCCTTCAGCTTCACCTCGGTGCCCTTAATGGCGACCACCTTTCTCCTAAATGCCGCCTCGAGCCAGTTAAATTCCGACGAGTGTCTTTAGAGGGACACCAGAGCAAGATCAAGTGATAAGCACATGTGAAAGAGAAGAAGCTCGACATCTTGGGCAAAGGGTGACATACCTGCATGTTATGCCAGATGGCTGTGTCATAGAGGCGTTTGGTACCAACATCCTGAAGGGCCTATCGGTCCCTCAGCAGCACATTATTCTCTGCCAGGTGGGCTGCCACACTGGCCTCATCAAAGACAGACTCATGGGCCCCTATCGGGTAGCGCACCGCGACAATCGTCTCCGACAGGATGGCAAGAACTGCCTCCTTCATCGACTTGAAGGTGGCGAGCATGGCCTCGTAGCTCGGATGGCCCGGCTTCCCCAACCCGTGCGACAGGCATCCGTAGGGCCAAGTCGTCACTGCAGGACGGCCGGTAGTGGTGGACGCCATCAGAGGTCTCGGTGGAGTGACCAGACTAGTGGAGACAACAGTAAAGGCGCTGATCGGCAGGCCCTGGCACTCCGTAGTCACGGGGCTGATCGCGGGCTCCTCCGGATCGAGATCAACTACTCCACCAGCTGCCACCTTACTCGAGCGGGCCGGAGGAGCTACGGCCACAGCCTCCTTCTTCGACTTCTTCATCCGCTCCCCTTTCTCAGCCCGAGAGGTGGTAGATGCCTCCAGACTTTGCTTCCACCCAGCCTGTGCCGAGCTTCTCGAGGAGGACTACTGGCCCTTGCCTTTGCTCGACGGCTGCTTTGATGATGCCTCCATCTCCTTCCTCATCACCTCCTCCATGGACATGCTCATGGCCGCTCCTGCAAAAAGAGAACAGATCAGGGTGAGATCGTCAGATGTTGTTCGTGGCACACAGAGTACCTTCAAACCAAACATGCTGAGCGACCATCTCATCCACGACCAGGTCTTTGAAGACCCTGTTCTCCCTTGGGATCCCCGCCAGAATTCTGGCGTTCTCTAGGTCGCTCCCCTCCAGGGCAATTTTGGCATTCATTGCGGGATTCAGCGTCCCCCAGTTCGACCTCAGAGCCAGATCCACCGAAGTCGAGACAAATGAGAATTTCTCCTTCCAGTCCCTCACCTTGCCTGATAGCTCGAGGACAAGCATCATGCCCCTCTTCGTGCTGACGTAGTAGTAGTCCTCTGTTTTCTTTGCCATAAAGAAGTACTGGAAGAGCGACAGTGTCAGGCTTATTTTATGGGCAGAGCAGAGCACGAGGAAGCCCACCATCATACCGATGGAGTTCGGCATTAATTGAAAGAGGGGGAGCTCGAGGAAGTGGAGGATGAGGAGAAGGAAGGGATGGAGCAGGAAGCGAAGACCGAAGGCAAAGGTCGGGTGGTATATGCCGACCTCGTGATCCCGTGGGGAGCAAACCTGCTCACTTAGCTTGGGGAGACGGACTGTATAGGGGGACCGGATGTACTTAGCATGGATATTTGGGATCTCAGAGAGCAACAGCTGAGACATTTGGGACAGGATTCCCGCAGGCACCGCAGCTGTGATTCCACCGCCGCCTGTGACCTTGGCGGCTTTGGTGGCCTTACCGGTCGACTTGGACGCCTTCCCTTTCTGGGGGTCCCTCGTCATCACAGACGATGAAGCGATGACCTATTCAACTACCGTGTCTTCATCCAGCCTGGACATCGACGGTATCTCCGACACCACTGGTTCTGACTCGGTGGCGTTACCCCCGCCAACCTCCCCGAAGTGCTGTTCGATGTGAACATTCAAAGAAGAAGAAGCTGTAGAAGAAGCAGATGAAGGCATCACTGGGATCGAGAGTGTACCTAAAGAAGAATGATTGAATGAAGATCCGTTAAACGACGGCGATTGACGACAGCTGCTCTTGACGATGCAAGGGGGCGACAAATCTGAAGTTTCAAAAAATTCTGGCAAAGGCCTCTCCCGCTCCCTCTCCGAATCCATTTATAAGAAGAGGCGGGCGATCACCACCATCTGGCGTGGGAAACATGGCGAGATCCGAGCAAGTCTGGGCTGGTGCCTCGAATTCTCATCCAGTCACCTCAGCCACGCATCATCTGTTCAGCGAATGGGTGCCTCGAACTCTCCCCTGTGCCGGATCACCATCATGATTTCTGAGATTCAGTAGTCAGAGTTCATTGAATGCAATTGACCCGCCTTCGTCTGGGGGGGAATGTGATTCGTCATCCTAGCAAAGCTGGGCTGGCCGCGTCAAGCTTGAATGACGGGGCAATTGTTACAGCCTAAAGGCCGGCCCATGAAATTAAGGCCCATATGCTCTATGGGCCCAAGCAGACACCTCGTCGACTCTCCTGAAGGGACACAGACCGAGCTAAAGATCGCCTCGACCCAGACAAGCTCACCTCACCCCATCGCAAGCGCACCCCAAAGGTCAACTAAGTAGCACGATGGTGCGACCTACAAGCTCGCCATGCCGAGGACAAGCTCGCCTACCCTCCAACAAGAAGTATCATCCGGAGGAGCCAAGCTTTATCACCAGTCTATGGCTCGCCGCTGAGGGCGACCAAGCACAAATATCTCTGCAAGGGTGGCATAGGATCACATACTCTTCATTAATGCCAGAGGTTAATGGCGAGAAATGATGACCGCCACTCGCATCTCATTAATGCTCCTGACAACTCCTGAAACCATTAATGCGGTAAATATCCCTAACACAGCCTCAGCACTTGGTGCCAGCTGGGATGATTCGATAGCTGACAAGATGGCGAGTAACTGCCTATCAGCCCTATAAATATCCCCCTCACACCTCTATAGAGGGGGTTGGTTAGTTAAATCTTCTAACTTATTTCAATATACAAGGTCAGATATCTTCCATATATCTGCGCCTTCCTCATAAGCCAGCCGCACTTCGCCGATCTTTCTTGAGGTTGCCAAGTGTGCCTGTCATCTACATTTTATGTCACCAGCTGACTTAGGCATCGGAGAGGCTACGGGCTGATAGCCAGTCCTGCCTTTCTGACCAGTTGTTAATCCTCGCAGGAAGCTCGTCTTAGCTACGGGAGAAGGTGACCTTCAGGCGATCTCCAGGCGACCTTGGATCCTTCACCTCTGGAGCGAGTTCTGAGTCGTGCTAACCTCTCCATCACCCAAAAACTTGTAAGTCATTGTACCCGTGATTCCCACTACAAACAAATTTCATTGTGTGCGGATCTGACTCGCAACACACTCCACGCAACTGCATGGAGTGTAACATCTGTAGGCTTATCAAAGTATTCGACACGGTCATGTTCTTCCTGTTAAACAACCGCATGGAAGTCAAATTGCCAAAGCATTTAAAGATCACAAATGATATCGATGTGGTCGTTTCGTTAAACCATGTGATCGTGTTAGAATTCACCAGTCGAGAGAAGAAAAACAGTAAGTTGGGGAGTCTTAAACGGTTGCGTCGAAAAGTCGACGCGACCGTGTCGATTTTGAGTGCTCGAAGCTTAAACGGTCGCGTCAATTTGACACGACCGTGTCGAGTGGAAAATGGGCCATGCATCAAGGCATCGACGTGACCACGTTGACATTTGATGCAACTGTGTCCCTAGCTCCAGCTGATGGCCATTTTGAGGGGAGTTTCGTCCCGATTGATGCGGCCGCATCGAATGGCGACACGGTTGTTTTGACTCATTGATTTCTGGCGTTTTGGGTTCCCAAATGAGTTTTTAACCCAACTTGGACCCAATAATCAACAGAAAGCTTAGCCCCTTGTAACCCCTTGTTTTGAAATATACTATGTATTGTACTATGTATTTTTAATCGTATTTGATACGTGTATTTTCTCCATGTATTTTGATGATTTTTCCATAATTTAAAATAAGAAAAATCTATTTTACAAATTTTAATTAAATGGTAAATGTTACGCCCTAAAAGCCGGCCTAGTTAATAAAGGCCCACTTGAATGAAACCCATCAACACTCCTTGTTACGCCCAAGAAGCCGGCCTAGTTGATAAAGGCCCACTTGAATGAAACCCATCAACACACCTCATCAATGAGGGCCAGTTTGCCAAGGCTAGGGAGAGCTCGCCGAGATTCAAAGCAGTGCGCCCTTGCAAACTGCCAAGCTCGTCGCCCGAATCGAAGAGAAGAGTCCACCAACAGATCGTACAAGTCTACGCTAGCTCGCCCCAGAGTAGCTCGTGCCAGAAGCAGTTCGCCTCGAAGGAAGCTCATCGGATGCCGCTCACCTACCTGCTCGCCCAAGGAGGAAGACGACACACCACTTACACCACTGCCAGTTTCACTACAGACAAAGTCTGACAAAAGCGCACTTGGCCGCTTCGCTGCCTGGCCGCCTCGCTGCCTGGCCGCCTGCGGAAAGCACGCCTAGCCATTTCGGTGCCAGACAGCCAGACAAAAGCACCACCTGATATTTACGACTCTGATCGCCTGACAAAAACACGCCTGACACATTCGGCCTTGACGCCAATGGTCAGGTCCTTGACATCCTGACACTGCCAGCTCAGCAAAAGCAACCTACTCCAGCAGCCTATAAATACACCCTTACCTCCGAACGAGGAGGAGGTTGGATGGTTAGTTAATTCACCTCTAAGAAACTCCAAACACTTCTATTTACTTTCAAGGCCGGGTATCCTCCACATATTCGCGCCTTCCACACTAGTCTGTCACGCAAGCACCGATCTGCCTCTAAGATCGCCCTTTATGTCCGACATCTTTTCCTCAGTCAGCTACTGAATTAGGCATCAGAGGGGCACGGGCTAAAAGCTGGCCTAGCCTTCCTGACGAGTCGCTCTTCTTGTAGGTAGTTCGCTCCAGCTGCCAACAGACGAGCATCCTACGGCGACCTACATCAACTGTCGAACAACCTTCACCACGAAGCAGGCGACCTACCTTGTCTGGCGGTGGCCTTGAGATCTCCCTTTACAAATCACCTTCCGACTGGAGTTAGCCTTGTCACCCCCTTAAACTTGTAACCCTCGTGCCCTTGGTTCCCCACATCAATACAAATTCATTGTAGCAGATTCTACCTCGCAATAGTTGGCGCCGTCTATGGGAACTTAGGGTCACACCCATGACAAACCTCATACAGCTCAATCCCAGCCTTGACAGGGGCAAACAGCCCATGGAGGATGAGCCAGATCCTCTCGGAGGGGCTTCCCTGGTAGACGTACACCCTGAGGGGACGACAAAGGCTATTCACACCTCAGTCCGTGCTGTTCACCAAGGCTTTGAAGCCTTTACGAAGATGATGAATGACTGGGGCGAGGGTATGGCTGGGACGTCCACCATTCCCTCGGAACCCTTAAACGTGAGGCAAAACCTTCACCCTCAGATCGAAGCAGAAGCAGCCGCTCGGCAGAGAGTGCTCAACGAAGAGATAGCGGCCCACAAAGACGTCTTGATGCGGACATCGAGGCTGCACAACATAGGCTGCACAATGAAGAAACTGCTGTTCAACAAGTGCCTCCATAAAGCTCCAACCCAAAATCGAAGCTCCACCGAGTAGGCCGACTACGTGCCATAGGGCTCGACTCTTGCAGGACGACCTGGGACGCAAAAACACAGGTTTTCCTTCTCTCTCACCTTTCGTTAAGTTTTGACTCACGTCCTCTTCAAACTTTTCTTGTGAGAAGAAGCCCCAGGTCAGGTTCGGCCTAATCGCAAAGAGCGAGCTGCCTTGCGGCAAATAATGATCTGGGACAGGTTTTTGAGCTGCATGCCCGAAGGGTCTCCAAGGGCTGGAGAAGGGCTATGCACCACGACCCTTCCCTTCCAAAGATTCTGGGCAGGCCACGTGCTACGCCACCGAAAGGAGCCAGGGGCATATGACCCCCCAGGGGTGCTGGAAGGTCCATGACCCACACACCCTCTCGAAGACCTCCAGGGCAGGTCGCAGCCTCGCTACCCGTAGCAGGTCGGACCTCGCTACCCAAACTAGAGAAGAGAGTGAGCTACCTCTAGCAAAGATCCGGGGCATGCTTTCGAGTTGTGCCCTCGAAATGTCACCAAGGGCTTGGGTCAGGCTGCATGACTCGATCCTTCCCTCTAAGAGACCCAGGGTGGGCTCCGAAACTACGCTCCCAAAAGGGCACCCTCAAGAGAAGGTTGTCCTTGGCAAAGGTCGTCCTCCCCCGACGGGTCGCCTATGGGTCTTGGGCAGGTTTCTGGACTGCCCCCCACCCAAACAGATTTTATTCTATCTCTGACCTATGTCGTTATGTTTCGACTTACACACACTTCGAGTTTTCTCTTGTGTGCGAGCTATCACAGGTCGAGATCGGGTCGACTATGCACCCCAGGTTTTATTCTACCTCCGACCTGTGTCGTTACGTTTCGACTAACACACACTTCAATATTCTCTTGTGTGTGAGCAATCACAGGTCGAGATCGGGTCGACTACACGCCCCAGGTCAAGATCGTCCAATCCTTGGAGGCGAGCTAATTCGCCATAAACCACACCTCCGGGGCAGTCTTCCGAGCTACGCCCCTGAAAGGTTGCCAAGGGCTTGGGACAGGCTGCGTAACTTGACCCTTCTCTCTCAGAGACCCAGGGAGGGCTTCGAAACTGCGCCCCCTAGAGGGGTGCCCTCAGGTGAAGATTGTCCTCGGTGAAGGTCATCCTCCCCCGGCAATTCGCCTATGGGTCTGGGGTAGGTTTCTGGACTGCGCCCCCACCCAAGCAGGTTTCATTCTATCTTTGACCTGTGTTGTTACGTTTCGACTCACACTCTTCAAGTTTTCTCTTGCGTGCGAAGTCCCAGGTCAGGTTCGGCCTAATCGCTAAGAGCAAGCTACCTTGCTACGAGCACTCCTCCGGGGCAGGTTTTTGAGTTGTACGCCCGAAGGGTCTCCAAAGGCTAGAGACGGGCTGCGCACCATGACCCTTCCCTATGAAAGATCTGTGGCAAGCCACGTGCTATGCTCCGAAAGGCGCCAGTGGCATAGGAACCCCCAGGGGTGCTGGAAGGTCCACGACCCACACACACCCTCTCAAAGCCCTCCGGGGCAGGTCGCGACCTCGCTACCCGTAGCAGGTCAGACCTCGCTACCCAAATCGGAGAAGAGATCAAGCTACCTCGCAGCAAATATCCGAGGCAAGCTTCCGAGCTGTGCCCCCGAAAGGTCGCCAAGGGCGTGGGTCAGGTTGTGTAACTCGATCCTTCCCTCTCAGAGACCCAAGGCGGGCACCAGAAATGCGCCCTCGATAGGTCACTTTAGGAGATCTAAGGGTCTGGGGATTGCCTCCGGAGCGTCCCCCACCTGAAGGAAGTCTGGGGCAGGCTTCCGAGCTGGGCCCCCGATAGGTCGCCAAGAGCCCTGAGGGGTGGGGGTTTGCCTCCGAGGCGTCTCCCATCATAGGGAGATCTGCGGCAGGCTTCCCCGCAGTGCTATCGACAGTTCGCCCATGGGTCCAGGGCAGGTTTCTGGACTGCGCCTCCACTTAGACGGGTCATCACTCTATCTCCAACATATGTCAATATGTTTCAACTTACGCACTTGTTGTGTTTTTGTGGTATGAAAAACCCTAGATCAAGATCGGCATGATCACTAGGGATGGGCTACCTCACCACGTCTAAACTCTGGGGCAAGCTTACGAGCTGTGCCCTTGGTAGGCTCCGAAGGGCTAAGGCCGAGCTACGGTTCGCCCCTTCCCCTTCCTCAGATTTCGGGGCAGGCTTTCGAGCTGAGCCCCTGATTGGTTGCCCAGGCGTACGAAGCTCGCTCCAAACAAGAGGTACGAAGAGACTCTAAAAATTTGCTAACGTGTCTACTCAGCATTCAGTGTCTCATCTGGCCGAAGATCGTCAACACCAAATGTTGGGGGGCAATTGTTACACCCTAAAAGCCGGCCTAGTTGATAAAGGCCCACTTGAATGAAACCCATCAACACTCCTTGTTATGCCCTAAAAGCCGGCCTAGTTGATAAAGGCCCACTTGAATGAAAACTATCAATACTCCTCATCAATGAAGGCCAGTTCGCCAAGGCTGGGGAGAGATCGCCGAGATTCAAAGTAGTGCACCCTTGCAAACTGCCAAGCTTGCCAACCGAATCGAAGAGAAGAGTCCACCAGCAAATTGCATAAGTCTACTTTAGCTCGCCTCAGAGTAGCTCGCGCCAGAAGCAGTTCTCCCTGAAGGAAGCTCGCCGGATGCCACTCACCTACCTGCTCGCCCAAGGAGAAGACGATACGCCACTTACACCACTGCCAGTTTCACTATAGACAAAGTATAACAAAAGAGCACTTGGCCGCCTGCCGAAAGCACGCCTAGCCGTTTCACCGCCAGACAGCTGGTAAAAGTGCCATCTGACATTTACAGCTCTGACCGTCTGACAAAAACCCACCTGACACGTTTGGCCCTGACACCAACGGTCGGCTCCCTGACATCCTGACACTGCCAGTTCAGCAAAAGCAACAGACTCCAGCAGCCTATAAATACCCCCTTACCTCCGAGTGAGGAGGGGGTTGGATGGTTAGTTAATTCACCTCTAAGAAACTCCAAACACTTCTATTTACATTCAAGGCCGAATATCCTCCACATATTTGCGACTTCCACACTAGTCCGCCACGCAAGTGCCGATCTGCCTCTAAGATCGCCCTTCATGTCCGACATCTTGTCCTCAGTCATCTACTGACTTGGGAATCGGAGGGGCTGCGGGCTGAAAGCCGGCTCGACCTTTCTGACGAGTCACTTTTCTTGTAGATAGCTCGCCCCAGCTACCAACAGACGAGCATCCTGCGGCGACCTACATCAACTGTTGAACAACCTTCACCACGAAGCGGGCGACCTACCTTGTCTGGCAGGCGACCTTGAGATCCCACTCTACAAATCGCCTTCCGACCGGAGTTAGCCTCATCACCACCTGTTAAACTTGTAACCATCGTGCCCTTGGTTCCCCACATCAATACAAATTCATTGTAGCAGATTCTACCACGCAATAGTAAATAAATATATTATGTATTATGTTCATATTCTACATGGTATTACATTTCAGTACATGTATTTATAATTTTCTATAAATGGAAATCCTAATTTTTATTAGCTTACCACCTCACTTTACATGTGTCCTTGTAACGGTCTGTTTTCATCGTGCACGTTTTTCCGTACTTAAACGATTTCAAACGAGTTTAAAATGAGTAAATGATTTTATTTCCTATTTTTTTGTCGCTCAAATCTTAAAATGGACTTCATTTTCATGATCCTCGCGACGATATGAACTCACGATAATTTTTTCGTCCACCTTTAGTTCCATGGGAAAAAAAATCGTAATTTCATATTTTTAATTAATGCACTAATTAAGTTTTATTAATTAAGTTTTCACATTTTACTTAACCCTAATTAACCATAACGTAGTCAGCAGCAGCCCTCCCCCAAAACGTGTAACATGGTTACACGATTTTTTCCAAAGATAGTCAAGCTACACAACTAACATATTAATTGCCTCACTACATTCATTGTATCTTAATAAAATTTCTATTTTAAATACCACACCTTCTCATCTGCACCTGTGCAAGAGCAAGGCACCTTTCCCTTCGTTTCAACCTAGCAAACCCCTTCCCCCTTGCATCTTCATCATCTCCACACGAAGGGAAGCCCGGCCTCCACCTCTCCTTCCTTCCAAGCTCCCCAAACATCGTCAAGCCCCTCGCTCAGAGTCGCAACGCACTTCCCTTGTTGGTTCGGACCACCGCAACTCCGACAACCCATGGCCAATGCTACACCCGAATCCATGCCCCCCCCAAGCTACCACACCTCACCTATCTCTGACCCACGCAACCAAGGCCCTCTGAGAACATCCGTTGCTCTGCTCCGCAGTGTTGAGAGCAACCTGCAACCATCCCCCAAGCCCAACAAACCCATCTCTCCTTCCCCCGTGCGTCACACCCACACAACAACACCAAAGTCACCAAGCCCACAACCTGAGCTCCGGCATGTGAGATGTCGTCTCCTATGCCAAACTAGCAAATTGAAACACAAACACCAAAGACCATATCAGAGGCATTCAGTAAGCTCCCTTGACAAAGGAGCTAATGAGTTATCCTTTGGAACAATCATGCATCATCCATCAAAGTTGCTCCTTGAACATGAACTCTAACATTAACATACTTCCCATTCCTTTGGCCTTACTTCGATGAGCAAAGCTGGGAGCTCCGATCATCGCACCTCCCCTCTACCGCCCAGACCCACCACCGGCTAAGTGGCATGCCCCCAGCCAAGCAGCGCACCACCGACATTACTTCCCGATGCAAAACACTTCCCGCTTGCGTCCTCCTTCTACGTGCGGCCCGCCGCCGTTGAGACACGCCGTTGGCCTTCCCCTCTTTTGGGCCGAGTACCTCACACAGCCCCGCCTGCCCTCCGCTCCGTCTCGTCAACCGAGACTACCCGGCGCTGCCTACAAAGCTCTCCCAAGAACTTTCACACGCGTGCTCCCCCTTGCCTCTCGGACCGCCGCTGGTGCTGCGTCCCACCGCCACCGGCATCGACGCACCCCTGCCTCCGCGCCATCGGTCCCTCCCTCTACCATGGCATCCAATGCATCCCAACCTCGCAACAACACGCGCGTACGTAAGCAAGAAAACAGCAGCATGCAAGGTAAAGGAAAGAGAGGTTATAGAGAGAGGATTATAGAGAGAGAAAGGGATTTTTAATAGAAAAAAATAAATAAACGAATATAGGACTCACACTGAAAATCTAAAAATACTAAAATGTTCTACGCGTAGTCGCGAACGCGTAGGCGCAAGTTTCGTCTCAATTCGATGTTTATTTTTCAAGTTATGATTTTAAAAAGTTTACGATAATTTATTCAGATTTGATAAAAACACTTGTATCTTTCATACTACACGTGAACCTATATGTATAAAAATATCTTTGTATTCTACTAATCAAGACGAACATTTTGACATATCATACGAAATATTTCGATGTGTACTTTTCTCTAAACAAATAGCCAAGAGTTTACGATCGTTAATTTTTAATTTTAAAAATTAGTTTTTAATTGATTTTAAATTCAGAAAATTGATTTTTAAGCTTTTAAAATTATAAAAAAAATACCTATGACCCATAGAAAATTATCTTCTTCCTATATAAAATTATTTTACTCACATCTAACTTTTCTTAAAATTATTAGCGCATGTTTTGACTTGTTTTAAGCTATAATAAAAATGAAAATGGTCAAGATTAATAGAGAGAAAATAATACAGCCTATAACCGAGGATTTCGTGTGTTTGCCGATACCGATTCTCGTGCACAAGCACCCTTGGAAGCTCTAGCTCTAGCCTCAGCTTACTACGACAAACCTTAAACCCGTAAGTCACTCTAATTCTAGTTTTAGAAGTTAAGCAAGTGTACTAGTATGAACTTAGGACATCGCTTATAATCTCAGAATGGCTATTGACTTGAACAAACGACTAGAGACCTAATTAAATAGGAAACTAAACTTATAGTCTCAGAATGACTATTAACTTGAGCATACGACATTGCCAACTTCAACTTTGGTTGTTGTAGTACGCAACCATCCACTTGGGTAAGCTGTGTACTAATGGAAATACCACATTCTCGAAACATGGGATCAACATCATAGTTGTTGGACTTGTCTTTATCCTCAATCCCTGACTTTCTGGTTTTCAATAAGTAAATTAGTGATCCTGGTTTAACTATCATAGTCAATAGGAAATTACTCTACTGTTTGTTAATATAATTAATAGAGCAGATGCGATAATTGCTATTTTAACATTGGTACCACCCAGTATCTAGGATCGTTTGCGTCAAAGTTTGGATCACCCTGCTTGCGAGGATATTGACCTGCTTGGCCAAACCTGACTGCCTGTGTATGTATGGATCAATGTTAGAATTCCAATTATCATCAGTTTGCAACCATTGATTATAAATACCTCTAAATGAGTGACTTCGACCTTTCATCGCATGTAAACTCATGCTTACCAGGTTGACATACTTAGTGCATGCTTCCAAGTCTGCCATGGCATTACATCTGACCCCTACATGAAATATTGACACATATGTTGCACGATAATTCACGTTTAACTATTCACATTACTGATACATGACATATACTATTCATTGATTGCAATTGAAATATCTTGCTGAATCATCACATAAATGCAATATGAAATGATATATTAGAACAACGAGACTGATTAACTTACCATATTGAAAAATAGTGATTGAATGACAACATAATACTGGACTATCCTATTGAGATTGAATGCTTATGATAATTGACATTGCATTGGGTTTTGGGGTAACTTATATTAGAGAAAGTGTGGGAGCGACCGCGAGTCCATCTACACATAGCACCATACCATACCAACCATCTAAATGAACTACCGCCTAAAGTAAAGTGAGATCTGCCTGGGTGAGCGCCCTCGTGGCAAGAGATTGGCTCAATGGTCGTACACTATACTTTCCTATATGAGTCACATAGTTTCTAGACTTACTACTGCTTACTTGTCCTTTTATTGTTACTGAATCTACCTGCTTGTCTTTCTATTGTTACCACACTGCATACTGGTTAAAATGCTGTTACTACCATATCACATATGCCATGCTACAGTTGTTGCTCTTGTACATTACTTTTTGCACTTGTACAGTCACCTTTTACGTTGCTTATCGCACTTGCATGCATGTTTGCTCTTACCTTACTTGTTGCACTTGCATGATCATCTTCAATTGTTTACCATAGCCTGTTGCATACTTTTGAACTACTCTATTTCTATTGCTAGAATTGTTGTGATTTACCTATGGTTCTATCTCCGTGGCACCGTTGGACGATGCACATGTTGACATAGACGTTTCTGGGTTCGCAAAGCCAGAATTCAAACCTGAGACTGCCGACTTCTAGATTTAGAATTATGTGGGTGTGTGACGCATTTTCTATGTATTTACATTTAGCTTTACTTTTCTTGTATTGAGAGTGAGAGTTGCTATTGTGTATTAAACTTTCAGTTATGGATTGTATTAATAAATGTAAGCTGGTTTGAGTATTATTGTACATCTCTATATCATGACTATATTGTTTTCACTGGTGATCTACAGACCTGCAAATGTAATCAAATAAGTAATGGCCTCCTCAGAGCGGGTCGTTACTGTTGGATCTGGATATAAGCCGAGAGGGGGGAGAGGGGGTGAATAGGCTTATAAAAAATTCTCGTGCAACCCACGAGAGATCATATGCAGTTAATAATCACAAGCAGAGTAAATATGAAACAATCACAGAATACGAGTAGATATACCCTGGTTCGGTCGTCCCACGACCTACTCCAGCCCCCAAGCAAATACTAGCATCAATATGTTCCTTTTGTACAACAACGGGTCCTGAGCTCCTTGTCCCTACCTAGAACGTACCGCACTCCCCGAGTGCAGAACACTATCAACCTAGTAAATGATCTATCTTAATAAGTCCAACTTTTCAAGACCCGCTTGTCTAGTCCCAGACTAAACAAGTCCTAAAAGAATACAAAAGTGGTAAAGTTTTCCCTACAGAGATCTACACACAATCACAAATATAATGGTAAAGTAAAGGTTCAGAAATGCTCAGATTGTGATGGTGTATCATCTCTGTCGTTCAGTACGGCATCAGCTTTAGTCTGGTGCAAACGGTGTCTCGATCTGACTCCTGGATATCAATCTATGGCTCGAATAGCACTCTGGTCTGTGCACAAAGTAATTTCAGTTCAAACTAAATATGATGCGGTCTGTGCACACAGCAACTTCTAAACTTTCTTTTTTATGCAAGCTCTCAATCCCACATGGAATCCACATCAGCTTGCTTCTCTCCGTCCTTTCGTTTGCAAGGAATCCTATTCACGTCAGCACGTTAATCCTCTCGTTCACAACTCACATTGAATTTGCATGGGTTTCGACTTCGCCGACACCTTAACGACGGGAGCTTGACTCTGATGATGGTCCCTCAGCTCCGACTCCGGCAAAGAAAACTCGACGAGGGTGGAACCTTGACTCCGACAACGGGCTTTGACTTCTCCGACTTTGGCAACGACGACTCCGATGGCGGGCTTGATTTCGTCGATGGTAACAGGATACATGTACAGATCGACAACGTGGATTGGGAAGAGTTGATTCCGAACCACAACAGCAACCAAGACCTTCTTCACGGCGAGGTGCCCTTCGATGGTGACGAAGGTGGATGAATGAAGGCAGCCTGCACCTCGAAGACTTGAGTGATGGCAGCCAGGTTCCCGTCGGCCGTGATGATGGTCTTCTCGGCCCGAAGCGAAGTTACGGAAGCCTCGATAATGTCTTGGCAATACAGAGACCTCGACAACAAGATGGTCTCACGGTAGTGAGCAGGGCACGTGCTGCTTCCTTGTTGTTGTGGCTTTGTTGAAGAGGGTGCTTGCACAACAAGAAGATGAGTCCCCAGCATAACTTGTTGAAGTCATGACAATGAGGACTTATCGACGGTAAGTTGAGTATAGCTGTAATCGTTCTGTGGCCTTTCTCCACTTGATACCTTGAGGAGTTTACAGCTTGTCACGACAGTTTGAGAATTTGGGCTTGGGTTTTGTAACACGCTATGGCTTGGATGAGCTCTTGGCAAGATGATTTTTTGGCTTGGTGAGGATGTTTGCAGCTGGGGAGTTTGGACTAGGGTTTTTGCTTTTTGGCCTTCTCCGATTTTGATCTCATTGGATGATGGTTTATATAGACACAAGGAGAGAATTGATATGCTCATAGAGAACCCTCAAAACAAGGAGTTAGAATGGTATTCATATTTGAATAGGATTTGTTTCGAGCTATTTGGGATTTTAAAGAGATTTGCGATGAGTATGAAAGTTGAATGTGATTTGGCATGGGATCCGTCTTCATCACAAATTGATATGAATCTATCTAGTGGGATTCTCTCCATCTCATTCCATATTTGAGCAAGTCCAATCGCTATGTAAATAGCACTTCATCTCTCTCCTAATTTGCTATATGATTAGCAATTTCTCCACTGCGTTGACCAAGTCATCAAATGTAGATGTACTACTTTGCCATTCCTGAAACACACTTAGCACACACGTTAAATAGTTTGTTCACGTTTGTTATCATCAAACTGGAGATCCTAGATCGTTGCTTCCAACAATCTTCCCCTTTTGATGATGACAAACCAATAAACGATTTAAGCAATAAGAAATGTGTCTGTGAAGTGTGATGAAGGATGTAATGCATATGATGTATACAATGAGACGTTTAAGCATTATTAACATGCACAACAATATATCAATAGTGATTAGCAAGCTCCCCCTATTTTCAAGCTCCCCCTTAAGCATGTATTTCTAGTGCTCCCCCTTCAACAAATAATACCTAATCCCCCTTCCACAAATAATACCAAATCATTTTCAACCCTTTTCTCCCCCTTTGTTATCATCAAAAGCGTGTTAATGAAGGCAATCAAATATCACATGCAAAAATAAAGTATTATAAATTATAACTAGCACTAGCATGTCATTTTTCATAGAGTAGGCAATTCAAGTTCAATGAAAAATTATAATTTAGACTTCACCACTATTGTGTAAGTGTGATAATTAAACATTGAAATACAAAGGGTGATTCAATCTTGAAGATCAACCAAAACCAATCCACGTTTTCCATTTAACATGAATATCACCTAGGATTTATTTTTCCCACCTCATTAAAAATGAGTTTAAGGTACCAACCCCAAAACATAGCCTATAAAGACTCTTAGATGTGGGGGTGTCATTGCTTGATGAGTAAAATACACCAAGGCTAAAGATTACCCATAAAGCTTATGTTGGATACTCGTGGGTAGTGTGCTTGCCATGAATTGTATCCATTTTACATACGGAGCAATATTCATAAAATATTTTTTTTCATTTTTGTAGCATTAACACCAATTCTTTTTTGCTCAGTTTTTATTCATGGCAATACACATCATATCCCTTAGATTATTCAGTTATTATCATCCTACATGCACTTTTCAATATTCATAAAAAGAATCTCCAAAAGTACAACAAGTTTAACATTCGTGGAAGTGAGCATGTAGGTGTAGAAATCAATTATTCATTCCATTGGACATGTCATGGCTACTAAATAAAGTCTAACATGCGCATGTAGCTATAACAATTATACACTGATTTCTACAAGGATATGAATGGTCATACAATAATACCACTTATAAAGATTCATAAGGAGGTATTCATTAAGCACCAATTTTTTTTTGATTTTTTTATTTTTTATAATGAACTAAAACAAAAACCAGAATCAAACATGCAAGCACACAAGCGAGAAATAAATCAAGCACACACAAAAATCTATGAAGGCATGCAATGAATGCAAAGAGGGAAATAAATATACCTTCGCGTCGCCATTTAACTAAGGAGCTAAAAATGAGAGTTTCAATTCATTGCTCCTCGCCAAATCTCCTCTTATCTACACGGTAGATGTTATGTGTAACCTTGGAATCCAACAAGGTACACTAGTGTAACGACCAGTATTTTTCAACACATCAATTTACGTATTTATACGTAATTTCAAATTTCTTTATAAATGTTAATTAAGAGTTTTATAACAAAACCGATTTCAAAAATTTCTTATAAAAATATTTTGAAGGACGAGACTAAATATAATGTATTTTAGTAAGTTCAGATTTCCTCAAACACTCAAAACAATTCTGATAAAAATTCATTTTCAATTATTACTATTTTGGCTCAATGAATTAATTTTCTATACAAACATTTTCAAAACGTTTTCAAACTTCTACAGTAGCATCATATGATCATTTAGGGATCCCCACATTAATTTCGTAATTTTCTGATATCAAATCAAACTAGAACCCCCAAACCCGCTTTCTAAACGTTTTGGCCTAAAACTAATATCTTCGTAAATCAAACCCCAAAATGGATCTTGTATTTGCGATCCTCGCGATGATACGATTCTGTGGGTATCTTTTCGTAATTTTTCGGAGTCCTATGTAAAAATGGATTTGTATTCCTCCGCTTTGCTAATTACAATCACTAATTACTTTTTTACAATTATTAAATACTTTTACTAAGTTACCTTTACCCCTAATCAATCCCTAACCACCCTCATTAACCCACCTCCTAAGTTTGGTCAGATCCGACATGTGTAGTTATTGATTTCTATTATTATTATTATTATTATTAGTTATATTATCATTTTTTAAAACCTATATGAGCTGCCATCTCCCTTCGTTTAAACACAAGCATCATTTTTTCTCTCGTTCACTTAAGATCAACCCATCTATCTCCCGTTCGCAACTCATCCCCCTGTTTCCCCCTCACTCAAACTCTCTTCCTCACACAGTCCCCCTCCCTTTTCGTTCTTCGTTCGAAACCCCCCAGGCATGCAAAAAAACCCCCAGCTTTACCTGCGGTATCTCCCCTCCTGCTCTCGACTCACACTCCCCTCTCTCTCAGTTCCCGCTCTCTCACCCTCGCCGGAGGGTTGACCGCCACCCCGCCGCTACCGACGTCGGACATCCGAGCTCCGCCCCTCCGAGCGTCGACGAGCATCGTCTCTGCCCATCCGAAGACCCCCGCCACTGCCGCAAGGCACAGCAGCCCACCACCGCCAAGCACTCGAGCTCCCGTCGCCTTCACTCGCTGCCTACCCCGCTGTCGTTGCCACATCACTCGCAGCATCCCCAGGCCCTCAACACCACCGTCGGTGCTCCGCAACCACCGCTCCGACGACAGCGTCGAAGCCCTCACGCTGTGCTACCCCTCCGCCTCATTTTCCCTCTGACCACGCCGACACACCCCACCGCTGGCGTCTTCGAACAGCGCCACCGTCGCCACCTCCTTGCCCCGCCTCGCTGCTGATGCCGCTGACCACCTCCCTCCGACGAGCGAAGAACCCCCCCTCTCACACCTATGCAGGGAGAAGCGAGGTGCGAGCGTTTTTACGTAAAATACGAATGCATATTTTTCGTATTTCCATATTTTATTAATTATTAAAGAGATTTTATGGTTTTAAATTCATAACTAAAAATATAAGTGTCAGAAAAATGTGAGACTACCTTCAAAAAATCAGAAATAATATTCTGGATCCAATGGCACTGATCTCATCTCGATCAGACGCTTAGTTTTTCAAGAATAATTTTTAAGCTTAAAACTTAATTACATAAAATTCATTCTAAAAGTTGTAACCTTTTATTTTCACATACACTGATACGTGATAAAAATATATGTATTAGTAATCTTCGAGACGGTCGTTTTGACTACTCACTCGAACAATTCTGACTAGTATTGCACCCGGAATAAATCCTGGAAGGATTACGTTACTTAAGCAAATTGCGTTTTTAAAATGATTTTCAAGCTTCTGAAAATTATAAAAAAATAACAGAGGGTTCTAAAAATATTTTCCTTTTGCAGTAAAATCATAATATTCATTTTCAGCTTATATAAAAATTTTGAACGATTTTCGACACCGTTTCAACCAGTTTCAAAAATCAGAACGATCAGAGTATTTAGATAGAAAAGTCGTATTCTCTAACTGATTATTTTTGTGTTGCAGGTACAAACTCTTATGCACCAACTTCAGAGGAAGCCTTAGATCCATTGCCGGCCTACTACGACGGCCTTGAATTTTGTACGTCACGACAGATTCTAAACTTAGAAAACTAGTTAAATGTACTCGTATGAACTCGTAGAACACCACCTATAGTCTCATAACGGCTATTTGACTTGAACCGAACTAGAGACCTAATCTATAGGAAAGTAATCAACTACAGATTACTTTCAACTTTGGTGGTTGTAGCACACAACCCCTAACTTGGGTAGATTGTGTGTTAAACCACACTACCACGTGCTCGAAGCACGGAAGTGACACCTCTTATGTTGGACTTGTATTTAACCTCTGTGCTTTGGCACAGTCTGCTTGGAACTAGATTCCTACTTTCTGGTTTTCAATGAGAAAGTCAACCAGTTGACTTGGTTTGACTAGCAACATGTTGAACATCATATGGAACATCTTGTGGAACATCCTGTAAAGAACATGTAATTGACACATCACTGGGGTATTGGGGTAACTCATAGTTTGCGAGAGTGCGGGAGTGACTAGAGTTCATCTACATGTCTAGCTGCATAGGTTTCGGTATCCTGTCTAGCTGCCTGAGTTTCGGCAAACAAAAATATGCTGCTTGCCAGCATCCTGTCTAGCTACCTGAGTTTTCGACATTCATCTGGGTAAGCGCACCCGGGCAAGAGATGAACTCAACGGTCACATATTGTACCCTCCGACTTGAGTCACGTAGCTACTTTTGCACAGTCACTGTACTTTACTTGTCGTACTTTTATCTACAGCAGTAGCCTGTTTCACTAGCACACCCACGTTCAGTTGTTTCTCACCTTTCAGTGTTGTTTACTTTTACCACTCAGTTGCTCAGTTGCTTTAGTTTTCACTCTGGTTAGTTTGTACACAGTTACTTTTATCATACTTGTACATTGCCTCTTTTCTTTATTTAGAATTGTTGTGACTTACCGATGGTTCCATTTATGTCACCGGCAGACAACGACCTGATCGAGGAGATTGCCCCAGAGTTCGAGGAGCCTGCGTTTGACCCAAAGGCTGCAGACTTTTAGCTGTCTGTGTTGGTGTATGTGTTGTACTATGTATTTCCTTTTTCACTTTTCCTTTCAGTACTTCATTTAGGTATTTGTGTGAGAGAGTGCTGCTGCTTGTTGTTCTTTAATTTGGACTGTAATAATGTCTGTATGCTGGTTTGAGTATTGTGGTACATCTCTAGGTTGTGGCTATGCTGATTTCACTGGTAAACTGCACGACCTGCAAATAAATCAAATAAGTAACAGGCCTCCGAGAGCGGGTCGTTACAACTAGTGTTAGTCATCAAAGTTTTAGGAACCCACATTTGTTAGAACTTTATGTCTGTATTCCTAAACTTACAATAATAGGATGTGTAACCAACACTATCACAAGTAAAGCACTTTGCATGCATATTTTTGACAATTGAAGGCACATTGTGAATTTTCTTAAATTTAGGCTTTTCAACATTTTTCAAACCAAATCCAAGGCCATGTCTATTATTGCCATATAATTGATTTCCTAGAATGATATCTAAAGATTGTTTTCCTATGGAAAATTTCTTAATGGACAATTCAAGACTAGAGACTTTGGATTTCAACATTGCATTCTCATTCACAAGCAAAGTGCATTTACTTATAAAAGCTTTCTTGTTTTCATCTTCCTTTTTTTAAAATTCATCCATTTTCCTTTTAAGATTGTTATTTAACATGCACAATTTTTCATTAAGCTCATTAATTATATAATCCTTTTCAGTTTCAAGCTTAAATAAGTCTAGCTTAAGCATGCTAATATTATTCAATAAGAAGAACAAGAACCACAAGCAGCTTTTTCAGATGAGCTAGATTTTTCTCTTTTTAGCATGGCAATGGTTGATATGCATTCTTCAAGTTCTTCTTTTAAGTTTTTAGATTCTTCAATCATATCACAGTTTTCTTTGTGCAATTCAAAACAAGAATTTCTATATCATTCAACAGTATTATCTAGCTCATCAATTTCTTCTTGCATTTCCTTAAAGAGTTCAGCTTTGGTGCATGATTTTACCTCATTCTTTTTTTCCATTAAGCAGAGGGAGGCGTGCGCAGTTTTCTCAGTCTTATCCTAGCTATCCATATCCCACATTCGCGCTAGAGATTTTCCTTTCTTTTCAGTGACGTCATTCCTTTCTTCTGGGCAATGTCTCGCGAAGTGTCACTGCTTCCTGCACATGAAACAAATAACTTTCCTCTTAGTTTTTCACAAATAGAAGCATCATGTTCTTTCAGAAGAGCGTTTCTTCCCTTTTGCTTCTTTTTATTGCTTCTAAGGGATTGCTCGCTTCCATATGTAGTTTCCAAAGTCCTCCATATATCCTGCGTAGAAGAGCAATGTGAGATATGATCAAATATTTTTCTATTCAAACCACACAATAAGATATTCATTGCTCTAGCATTTATAGCACACACATTTCTATCATTTTAATGCAAATTACTTTCAGGCATAGAATATCCATTTTCGATAATGTACCAGGTATCAACATCAACAGATAGTAAATAAGTTTTCATCTTAGCCTTCCAATATATATAATCATGGCCACTAAATAGAGGAGGACGATCAATATGCATGCCATGGGGAAAAACTAACTTTGGGGTTTTCATGATAACAAGACTAGATCCTAATAAACTGGCTCTGATACCACTTGTTGGATCTGGATCTAAGCCTAGAGGTGTGTGTGGGGGGGGGGAGGGGGAGGGGTGAATAGGCTTATAAAAAATTCTCGTGCAACCCACGAGAAATCACACGCATTTAATAATCATAAGCAGGGTAAATATGAAATAATCACAGAATACGTGCATATATACACTGGTTCGGTCGTCCCACGACCTACGCCAGCCCCCAAGCAAATACTAGTATTAATCTATTCCTTTTGTACAACTACAATGGGTCATGAGCTCCCTGCCCCCACCTAGAACATACCACACTCTCCGAGTGCAGAACACTATCAACATAGTAAATACTCTATCTTGACAAGTCCCACTTGTCAAGATCCGCTTGTCTAGTCCCAGACTAAACAAGTCCTAAAAGAACACAAAAGTGGTAAAGTTTTCCCTACAGAGATCTACACACAATCACAAATATAATGGTAAAGTAAAGGGTTCAGAAATGCTCGATTGTGATGGTGTGTTGTCTCTGTCATTCAGCACGACGTCATCTTCAGTCTGGCACAAACGGTGTCTCGATCTGACTCCTGGATATCAATCTATGGCTCGAATAGCACTCTGTTCTGTGCACAAAGTAATTTCAGTTCAAACTAAATATGATGCGGTCTGTGAGCATAGCAACTCCTAAACTTCCATTATTTTTACGCAAGCTCTCAATCCAGCATGGAATCCACATTAGATTGCTTCTGTTTGTTCTTTCGTTTCCATGGAATCCTATCCACGTCAGAACGTTAATCCTCTCGTTCACAACTCACGTCGAATTCACGTGGGTTTCGACTTCGCTGACACCTCAACGACGGGAGCTCGACTCCGATGATGGTTCCTCAGCTTCAACTCCGGCAACAAAAACTCGACGAGGGTGGAACCTCGACTCCGACAACGATGACTCTGACGACAGGCCTCGACTTCTCCGACTTCAGCAATGATGACACCGATGACGGGCTTGATTTCGTCGACCGCAACGGGATACGTGTAATGGCCCTAGTGTCCTATACGTAGGATGACTAT
Source organism: Scilla litardierei (assembly GCA_030789695.1). Lineage (NCBI taxonomy): Eukaryota > Viridiplantae > Streptophyta > Magnoliopsida > Asparagales > Asparagaceae > Scilla > Scilla litardierei. Next base: position 636,885,394 of record CM061142.1, on the reverse strand, counting down.
AGTAATGTGTGTGAGTGAATAGTAATTTTGTTGTATGCGTAGTAATTTCCTACGTGAATGGTTATATGGTTGTCTTGGATGTTATCATTGTTTATTGGTGTGCTTAGTGACAGCATTCTAAAGGGATCATTTTAGTGAAATTCTTATTAATGAATGGTATGGTGGTGGTTATTATTCTTGTTAATCTTAGTATTGTCATTGGTATTCTTTTTAGTGTTATTATTAGTGTTATTGTTGATGTTGATTCTCATTATTATTAATATTGTTTATGCCCTAAGCAAACTTTAGTAACTAGAGTGTATTGTTGGGATTGGGAGTTGAGCTAGAAATATTAGAAAGTGAGAGGAGAGGAGAGGGAGTTTTATTCGAATGGCAAACTTGCAAATAAATGGGCTTCCATTTATTTAATCTCTTTCCCATTCTTCTACCAACTTCCACTCATCCCTTTAATTAATTTTCCTCCCCATTTCCTCTCCCATTTTTTCCTCCCGTAACTTCCCCATGGCCAAACGAAATTACCCAGCAAGAAACCAAAAAACAAAAAGAGAATGAAAGGAAAAGAAGTGGAGGAGAGAAATTAGGAAGAGAGTGAAGAGAAGAGGGTGAGGGGGAAAGTCAATTGCTCTCTTTTGTTTGTTCCCCTTTGTTTTCTCTCAATGGCCGACTCCTCCCCATGCTGCCGAATTCTCCCATGGCCACCCAGGCCGAAAATTCCCAGGCAACAAAAACAAAGAAGAGAGAATAGAAAGTATTAGAAAGAGAAGGGAGCTAGGGTTTGGGAGCTTTAGAGGTTTGGAGATGGATTCATGGGGGAATTCCGAATTTAGGGCTTGAGCTTGGAATTGGAAGAGGATTTGAGTCTACATGAGGCAGGTGTCCAACCATACTTATGTGTTTAATTTCATTGCATTTTGAGAATAAAGGTTGCATTTTTAGGGGTTTTGTTGAAATTTCTTAGCATGGTGCATTCATGTGGAATCTAGTTGTTGTATTGAATTATATGACGCCATGAATTACTATATTGATGTTTATGATGCAATTGAATGGCTTGTTTCACTAATTTTGTGAGTTTGCTCTCATTTTGTTGGAAGCCCAATAAATTGCTCTCATTTGGGAATGTTGAGAACTTTATCATTCAACTTTCTTTGATGAAAAATGTAAATTGTGTGATAATGAGTCGAGATGTGAAATTGTCTATTTTATTTGAGATGTTGAATTTATATGATGCCATGTTGTGGATCAATGTTGCTTGCTTTTCTTGTTTTATTAATCATGTGAATTTTCTCTCATTTACAATGTTGGAAGCTTCTCATTTTGATTGAATTCACATGATGTATGAAATTATATGTTGCCATGATTAAACCTCTTGTTGCATTTGATTTGTCTTGCCCCATCAATTCATATGAAATTGTTCTCATTGGAAAGTTGGAAATTTTCTTCTTAAATCTTCCTTGTATGAAAGAAAAAAGAGCATCATGTGAATGAGTTGTTGGATATATGCGGAATGAGGAATGGGTGAAATGATGTTGTTAGGACATGAAGGTGGAGTGCACAGGCATATACAAAGTTGCCATGGTAGGAGGCGAGTGAAGTCGCCGTGGGCAACCTCTTGATACCATTAGGTGGCTCCACGTTGATAACGGAGTAGAATCACTTGCACGTGCACGCCGGCTCATTCATGGGATCCCCTTGCATTGCATTGCATCGCATTACTTGTCCATCATATGCATCATGGCATCAATTAGCATTTTTAGGTGATTTGTGGTTGTATGTATGTAAGGGTTAACATTTAAGAATGAATGTTGCCATGAATGTATTTGGTGCGTGAATGATGCTATGTTGGAAAGTGTGGTTTGTTAGTTCGCAAATATTTTTATTATTGTTAGCAGTGATATTAATGTTATTAGTGATATTAATGTTATTGATGTTGGTATTGGTGATATTATAAATGTCTCTTAAGAATAAGGTTGTGTCGATGTTTATAGTAGTGTTGTCGGTGTTGTTGGGATGTTATGATTATGCCATGTTCTCTTTTAAATACCATTTAAATACCATTCGTGTTGTATTTGGAAACTTGATAAATAAAAGAGAACTTCTGTCGAAATTTTTATAAGCATTTTCATAACATACGAGGTATTAGAAACTTAAGCTAGGAATACTACACAAATTCTACTTGCTACTTCTCTCAAAATTTCCGTGTTTAAAGGAAATGTATTATAAATGAAAAGTTAGTAAAAGGGATTTTGATAACTTGCAAGTTGGAAGCGTAGAGAGTGTAGAAACCCCTCTTCATATGGTGTATTATTTTTACAATTCTTCCAAGCATGTTAAAGAGACAAATCTTAATTAAAGGTAGGCATTTCTTTCTATACTATGAAGTAGACCAATATATCTTCAAGATGACATCTTATTAGTTGATGCCTTGATAGAGTCAGCTTGTTGCTTCGATTGGTAACAACTCCTCACAAATTTATTAACACTAACAAAGATTGCCTATTTGCGTGGGAATAATTTGCCTACAATTTCAATTAGTTGCGAATGTTACACCTTTAACATCGAAGTGCCTATTCTGGAATTTAGATGAGGGCTTTGCTAAGTGGGTTGTAAGGCGAGTAACCTTTGAGTTGCGATCAAGCTTAAGTTATGGGGGTGGTGCATATTGGAAAACTGGTGTTGCATTTGTTTGTGTCGTATGCTGCATTTGTATAGCTATAGGTACCCCATGACATTGTGATGATGAATTGAAGGATCTGACTTGGCTTCTTTGATGGGTGCAATATCAGACGTGGTTGCTATTAGTAATTGTACTTGGGATGATGTCGTAACGCTAGGTTTGAGTTTCTTAATATTGCAGTTCACTTCTTTATATGTCCTACTCACTTTGTTTTACAGACTAACCTCTTGACGCATGTACGTGTTTTGTTAATGATACCATTTACATTTTCATATGAATTTGTCGTGATATGCCATGAGTTAGTTTCCCATTTGTTACTTACTGCATTGCGTTTTTGTGCACCATGTGAGTTGGGTTTGGGATTCCTACTGGGTCACGCTATGACGTGTCCCCGTTGACATTTTTCAGGTGTTGAATCTTGGTGTCAGAGGCCCGCGAGCCCAGTTGGTTAGATTTGAGTGTGGGGGTGAATGTGAGAGAGATTTGGGTGTGTTATTGTACTGGGGTGAGTTTTGGTTATATATTGTATATGAGATTTGTAATTGATGTTGCAATTGAACAGATTATATGTATGTTTTACTGGTGTTTTGAATTGGTGACTCTTTTTGTGTTTCTGTGATGTCTGGAATGCTACAGGTACTATCCCAGCAGTGCGCAGTGGGCCTGCTTGAGTTTGAAAGTTGGTACTTCTCTTCCGTAGCACCCGCCTCTTCGGGAATACCAGTTATGGATTCGTACTCATCGGGTATCTCGGGGAGCAGGGCGTTACATTTGGTGGCCCATACAAGCCATCACACTGCTGCTGTGTAAGGGTAGTGCGTGTAGGGTTCCAGAGGTAATTTTGTCTTAAGGTGGGTAGAAGTCTAGCCTTAAGGTAGAGCCTTAAGTTAGGAAGTCCGAGGACGGACTTTATTTTTAGGTGGGTAGAATGTAATGGCCCTAGTGTCCTATACGTAGGATGACTATAGTAATGTGTGTGAGTGAATAGTAATTTTGTTGTATGCGTAGTAATTTCCTACGTGAATGGTTATATGGTTGTCTTGGATGTTATCATTGTTTATTGGTGTGCTTAGTGACAGCATTCTAAAGGGATCATTTTAGTGAAATTCTTATTAATGAATGGTATGGTGGTGGTTATTATTCTTGTTAATCTTAGTATTGTCATTGGTATTCTTTTTAGTGTTATTATTAGTGTTATTGTTGATGTTGATTCTCATTATTATTAATATTGTTTATGCCCTAAGCAAACTTTAGTAGCTAGAGTGTATTGTTGGGATTGGGAGTTGAGCTAGAAATATTAGAAAGTGAGAGGAGAGGAGATGGAGTTTTATTCGAATGGCAAACTTGCAAATAAATGGGCTTCCATTTATTTAATCTCTTTCCCATTCTTCTACCAACTTCCACTCATCCCTTTAATTAATTTTCCTCCCCCATTTCCTCTCCCATTTTTCCTCCCGTAACTTCCCCATGGCCAAACGAAATTGCCCAGCAAGAAACCAAAAAACAAAAAGAGAATGAAAGGAAAAGAAGTGGAGGAGAGAAATTAGGAAGAGAGTGAAGAGAAAGGGTGAGGCGGAAAGTCAATTGCTCTCTTTTGTTTGTTCCCCTTTGCTTTCTCTCAATGGCCGACTCCTCCCCATACTGCCGAATTCTCCCATGGCCACCCAAGCCGAAAATTCCCAGGCAACAAAAACAAAGAAGATAGAAGAGAAAGAATTAGAAAGAGAAGGGAGCTAGGGTTTGGGAGCTTTGGGGGTTTGGAGATGGATTCATGGGGGAATTCCGAATTTAGGGCTTGAGCTTGGAATTGGAAGAGGATTTGAGTCTCTACATGAGGCATGTGTCCAACCCTACTTATTTGTTTAAAATCATTGCATTTTGAGAATAAAGGTTGCATTTTTAGGGGTTTTGTTGAAATTTCTTAGCATGGTGCATTCATGTGGAATCTAGTTGTTGTATTGAATTATATGACACCATGAATTACTATATTGATGTTTATGATGCAACTGAATGGCTTGTTTCACTATTTTTGTGAATTTGCTCTCATTTTGTTGGAAGCCCTATAAATTGCTCTCATTTGGGAATGTTGAGAACTTTATCATTCAACTTTCTTTGATGAAAAATGTAAATTGTATGATAATGAGTCGAGATGTGAAATTGTCTATTTTATTTGAGATGTTGAATTTATATGATGCCATGTTGTGGATCAATGTTGTTTGCTTTTCTTGTTTTATTAATCATGTGAATTTTCTCTCATTTACAATGTTGGAAGCTTCTCATTTTGATTGAATTCACATGATGTATGAAATTATATGTTGCCATGATTAAACCTCTTGTTGCATTTGATTTGTCTTGCCCCATTAATTCATAAGAAATTGTTCTCATTGTAAAGTTGGAAATTTTCTTCTTAAATCTTCCTTGCATGAAAGAAAAAAGAGCATCATGTGAATGAGTTGTTGGATATATGCGGAATGAGGAAGGGGTGAAATGATGTTGTTAGGACACGAAGGTGGAGTGCACATGCATGGACAAAGTTGCCACGGTAGGAGGCGGGTGAAGTCACCGTGGGCAACCTCTTGATACCATTAGGTGGCTCCACGTTGATAACGGAGTAGAATCACTTGCACGTGCACACCGGCTCATTCATGGGATCCCCTTGCATTGCATTGCATCGCATCGCATTACTTGTCCATCATATGCATCATGGCATCAATTAGCATTTTTGGGTGATTTGTGGTTGTATGTGTGTAAGGGTTAACATTTAAGAATGAATGTTGCCATGAATGTATTTGGTGCGTGAATGATGCTATGTTGGAAAGTGTGGGTTGTTAGTTCGCAAATATTGTTATTATTGTTAGCAGTGATATTAATGTTAATAGTTATATTAATGTTATTGATGTTGGTATTGGTGATATTATAAATGTCTCTTAAGAATAAGGTTGTGTCGATGTTTATAGTAGTGTTGTCGGTGTTGTTGGGATGTTATGATTATGCCATGTTCTCTTTTAAATACCATTTAAATACCATTTGTGTTGTATTTGGAAACTTGATAAATACAAGAGAACTTCTGTCCAAATTTTTATAAGCATTTCCATAACATCCGAGGTATTAGAAACTTAAGCAAGGAATACTACACAAATTCTACTTGCTACTTCTCTCAAAATTTCCGTGTTTAAAGGAAATGTATTATAAATGAAAAGTTAGTAAAAGGGATTTTGATAACTTGCAAGTTGGAAGCGTAGAGAGTGTAGAAACCCCTCTTCATATTGTGTATTATTTTTACAATTCTTCCAAGCGTGTTAAAGAGACAAATCTTAATTAAAGGTAGGCATTTCTTTCTATACTATGAAGTAGACCAATATATCTTCAAGATGACATCTTGTTAGTTAATGCCTTGATTGAGTAAGCTTGTTGCTTCGATTGGTAACAATTCCTCACAAATTTATTAGCACTCACAAAGATTGCCTATTTGCGTGGGAATAATTTGCCTACAATTTCAATTAGTTGCGAATGTTACACCTTTAACATAGAAGTGCCTATTCTGGAATTTAGATCAGGGCTTTGCTAAGTGGGTTGTAAGGCGAGTAACCTTTGAGTTGTGATTAAGCTTAAGTTATGGGGGGTGGTGCATATTGGAAAACTGGTGTTGCATTTGTTTGTGTCGTATACTGCATCTGTATAGCTATAGGCACCCCATGACATTGTGGTGATGAAGTGAAGGATGTGACTTGGTTTCTTTGATGGGTGCAATATCAGACGTGGTTGCTATTAGTAATTGTACTTGGGATGACGTCGTAACGCTAGGTTTCAGTTTCTTAATATTGCAGTTCACTTCTTTATATGTCCTATTCACTTTGTTTGCAGACTAACCTCTTGCCGTAGGTACGTGTTTTGTTAATGATACCATTTACATTTTCATATGAATTTGCCGTGATATGCCATGAGTTAGTTTCCCATTTGTTACTTACTGCATTGCATTTTTGTGCACCATGTTAGTTGGGTTTGGGATTCCTACTAGGTCACGCTGTGACATGTCCCCGTTGACATTTTTTCAGGTGTTGAATCTTGGTGTCAGAGGCCCGCGAGCCCAGTTGGTTGGATTTGAGTGTGGGGGTGAATGTGAGAGAGATTTGGGTGTGTTATTGTACTGGGGTGAGTTTTGGTTATATATTGTATATGAGATTTGTAATTGATGTTGTAATTGAACAGATTATATGTATGTTATACTGGTGTTTTGAGTTGGTGACTCTTTTTGTGTTTTTGTGATGTTTGGAATGCTACATGTACTATCCCAGCAGTGCGCAGTGGGCCTGATTGAGTTTGAAAGTTGGTACTTCTCTTCCGTAGCACCCACGTCTTCGGGAATACCAGTTATGGATTCATACTCATCGGGTATCCCGGGGAGCGGGGCGTAACAATACGCGTACGGATTGGTATCGTGGATTGGGCGTGAGTTGATTCCAAACCACAACAGTAACCAAGACATTCTTCACGGCGAGGTGCCCTTTGATGGTGACGAAGGTGGATGATCAAAGGCAGCCTGCACCTCGAAGACTTGAGTGATGGCAGCCAGCTTCCCGCCGGCAGTGATGATGGTCTTCTCAGCCTGAAGCGAAGTTGCAGGAGCCTCGATAATGTCTTGGCAGTACGGAGACATCGGCAGCAATATGGTCTCGCGGTAGTGAGAAGGGCATGGGTTGCTTCCTTGTTTTTGCGGCTTTGTTGAAGAGGGTGCTTGCACAGCAAGAAGATGAGTCCCCAGTAGAACTTGTTGAAGTCACGACAAAGAGGACTTGTCGACGTCAAGTTGAGTATAACAACAATCATTCTGTGGCCTGCCTCCACTTGATACCTTGAGGAGTTTGCAGCTTGTCACGGCAGTTTGAGAATTTGGGCTTGGGTTTTGTAACAAGCTATGGCTTGGATGAGCCCTTGGCAAGATGAGTTTTTGGCTTGGGGAGGATGTTTACGGCCAGGGAGTTTGGACTAGGGTTTTTGCCTTTTGGCCTTCTCCGATTTTGATCTCATTGGACGAGGGTTTATATAGACATATGGAGAGAATTGATACGCTCATGGAGAATCCCTCAAAATAAGGAGTTATGATGGTATTCATATTTGAATATGATTTGTTTTGAGCTATTTGGGATTTTAAAGAGATTTGTGATGATTATGAAAGTTGAATGTGATTTGGCATGGGATTTGTATTCATCACAAATTGATATGAATCTATCCCGTGGTATTCTCTCCATCTAATCCCATATTTGACCAAGTCTAATCGCTATGTACATAGCACTTCCTCTCCTCCCAATTTGCTATATGATTAGCAATTTCTTCACCGCGTTGACTAAGTCGTCAAATGTAGATTTACTACTTTGCCATTCATGAAACACACTTAGCACACACGTTAAATAGTTCATTCACGTTTGTTATCATCAAACTAGAGATCCTAGATCGTTGCTTCCAACAGTTACAACCCCCATTTGATTAACCCTCTTTTAAGCTTGACACATAAACCCTACACCTGTTCTTCTCTCCTTAATCTGCACTCCTAATCTTGACACCTAGTCTTCACTTGTCATACTCTCCTTAATTGCCATGGGATATAAAAGGGAAAATGAAAGGAAAAAGAGAAGTAAAAAGAAAAGAAAAACAAAAAGAGATCTCCTTTCCTCTCTTTCTCTCTTCTCTTTCTCTTCCACCATGGCCGGCCCCCTCTCCTCCTCCCTCCTCCTTGGCCGACACCACCACCACCACACCCTCCTCCTCTATTCCTCCCTTGGCCGAACCATCATGCCATCCCCCTCTTGCATTAGTGGAGCTTGAATATTGGAAGGGGAAGGATGCAAGGGTTTGGAGAGAAGGAGAAGCTTCACTTGGGGTAGGGATTTCACCACTTAGGATGTAATACTATCTTTAAAATTGTCATAGTTATGTTTATGATGTTTAGTATGTTTGGCCACATGCTATACTTCATACAATGCTTTATGTTCAGTATGTTTCATCTATCCTTCTTCATGCTATATTGCACCATGCTTTATGTAGGGTTTCATTTGATAATTATACCATGTTAATCCATGCTATGTACATTTCTATACCATATTATTTTCCATGTTACATAATTAGTTCCATGTCACATATTAGCTCCATGCCACGTATGCTCTTATGCCATATTAGCCACATTCTATGTAACACTATGTTATGTTGCTATTAAAAATTTATGTTGTTAATCACCACTCTCCCTAATCTCATCTTTCAATGTGAATCCCCAATGCTTTTTGAGGCATGAGAACCCGGCTACTTGATGAGACTAGAAGAACAATGCACTTATTCAATCCTAAATTTTCTCTTTTTTCTCTTTTTTCAAAGAATATAAACTAATCCACACCTCACCTTAGGGGAAATTAAACATAGTCGAAAGCCAAATCTTATTAAGTTGAAAATGATTCTACATAATTGGTATAACTTAAACTTATGCATCACAATGATTGAACAAAATCAATGCAAGCCATCTCAAAGACATGTTCACGGAAAAATGTATTCAATTCATGGGGGCATGTTAAATGCAATTCCATTAGGGAAATTAAAAAACAAGTCATGCCACTACAATCTTAAGAGCATGCATATGGAATGTAAATCTAAAGAAGTGCATATACATAAGCATACGAATGGAATTTTCATCATTGAGAGATCATTTCTTCATTTTTTAAATGAATGGATGTATGTTATGAATGGATGTATGTATGCAATGTAAGATGTATGCAAGATGAAACAACCAAAAAGTGAGATATACAATGCAATGATGCATGAATTCGATGATGATGGTGATGCAATGCAATGCATGGTGGACTCCTCCCCCAAGCTAGAAGTGAAACATCTCCCCCAAGCTAGAACAACACATTGCCATTAATTCGAAAATGAAATGAAGTCTAAGGGCAATGAAAAGGGGAGGAGGATGCTCAGTCTGCTCAATGATTGCCACCCTCAGGTGGTGGCGATTGGGGGGGGGGGGGTAAACAAAGTGGCCCTGATTGACGTACCACTGACACATGGCCGAAAGTATTTCATGCATCCCATGCGTAATGTCTCGCACATCATGTGTAGTGTCCCACAGGTCGTGTACTTTGTCTCCTAAAGTGTGCACCATGGTCTCTAATTTGGAGAAGCACGTCATGAAGTCAGAAGGGAGATCAGAGGTAGAGAGTCAGTGAGTGCCGGAGGGTCTGGCCTCATCACCGTGGGGAATAGAATGTGGAGGAGTATGCGGGGAAGTGGCATGCTCATGCTCATCTTCATGCTCTTCCACATTAAGATCAGAGGGAAACAACCAAAGTGTGTTCTCATCGACACGGGTCACCGTGGGGTTTGAGAGAATGGTGTACTCAGGTGGTGGGCCCTGTGAAGCCATTTATATTGGTTGTTTCCTTTATAATGTATCATAGACATACAGAAGAGGGCACTCAGGTCTAGGGATGGTGGCCGTCAACTTTGACCTAGAGCTGCAGCAATTCGATGTGAAGTGGCTCATAGGTGGCTATAAGAATGATGAGACTGCCACAACAAATTTCCCCATCTTGGAGGTGTTGATCCTCGTTAGTTTGGAGACGAGCCACTGAGCGGTGTTAAGTGACACCATGAGATGGGTGGTGCCAAAGGATGGGCAGATCTGCCAGGGTTGGGTCATGGCCCATATGATAAAAAGCTCAGGATATGGGACAGTGCCAGCATTACACCTGCTGCATATCGTGTAGGCTATAATCATATGGGCTAGGCATAAGCAGGGATAGACAATAGAGGATGCCTTGGTGCCCTATGGATCATAGGCTCCACTGCCCGTGATAGCGTGCCAGAAGGCGCCTTCATTTTTCCCTATTGTGCCATGTGTGTGCTATCCAAAAATCTCATTAATTTTGTGGAACGTGAGCTCCCTATCTAGGTTCATTAGTCGAAAGGTACTGACTACGAGTGATAAGTGGAGGAAGCTCAAGAACTCAAGTGTCAGGTGCCTATATGTGTTGGCACGACAGTGTAGAAATGCTTCCCAACCTTCATCGGCAAAGAGGGTCTCAATGCCTTCAAGCACCCCGAGACACTGAAGGGCATTGGTGTCAGCAAATTTCATCGCCAAAATGGAGCGACGACTAATGGTTTCAAATACTTGGCACTAGGACATCCTTAAATGCGATCCCCAATGTCTCCATAATGTGTGGGGGTACGAGAGGAGGAGGGGCAGGCTCTACCATCCTTTGAGGACGTGTTTGCCTTGGTGGTGAAGCTGAAGCTGTGGCTTTCCTAACTGGACATTTAGGGGCCATTGGTGTATGTGGAAGATGATGTAATGGACAAACTAACACACAAGTGCAACAATTATTAATGCAACATAAACAATTTGAGTTTTTCATCACAAAAATTTCAGAATTTTGCACAAATTTAATTAAGAAGAACACGGAGTGAATTTACTAATAAGTGTGGTTGATCTTCATTTCGTGGCAATGCAAGCAGTGTTCGACGTGTACACGACTCTCCCCCAAGCTTGATCCTTACGAATTCTGACCCGAAAATGGTATCAGGGATGATTATGCAGAAATTAGGGTTAAGTTTTGGTGGAAGAAGGAAGAAAAATGGAGATGTGGTTAGGGATTGGGGAGAGGAGAGAATTTGAGAAAAGAGGAGAGAAATTTGTTAGTGATTTAAAGTGGGGAATGTTAGGGTTTAGGTTTGGTGAAGAAGACAGAAAGGAAGAAAAATGAGGGCTAGTCCTTTAAAATATGTCAAATTGGAGGTCACACAGCAATGCGTGATTTAGCATGACCGTGTAGACTGTACTGCTTAAGTCTTCAATTTTATTGCATGATCGTGCCATGTGCCACACAGCTGTGTCACATTTACATAAATCATCCTTTTGAATGGCATGACTATGCGATGGATCGCACAACTGTGTCACTTTTACATAACTTGTTCTTTTTCATGACACGTCCGTGTCATGAGTCGCATGACCATGTTTAGTCAGCTTCTTCCAATCTCTACTTCTATTGCCATTACACGGTCATGCCATGTCCCACACGGCCGTGCACAGTCTTCCGTACTAAACAATTATTGAAAATTAGTTTATGAAATTGGAGGCTCTTTTTATTTTTTTTCTTTTTGATAAATAAAAATAAAAATAAAATAAATAAAAAATTCAAATGAAAACTTGGTTGCCTCTCAAGAAGTGCTCGTATTAAGCTTTGAGCACGACTCTCATGATATTAATTGTTCGACACGGAGGGGATCATTTGCATCCCCTTGTCATATCCTAATCTTTGGACCAGTGGGACATATATCTTTTTTGATTTTCCTTTTCCCTCGTCGGTAGGGCTCGAATTTTCGACGATGGCCCTATTCTTCGTATTTTGCCTCTTCCTCGGATTCTTCACTAATGGCATCTTGGAAGCGGTAGGGTTGCATGCTCACTTTTCAACAAATTTTTCATGTATACCAGAGTTAGACTTTATCAATGTATCAGGCAGATGAATTTTAAAGCACTCTATAAGGTGAGAATTTTTAAATCTAAAAATGAGAGAGTTAAGTTTAGGGGGGGTCTCCCTTAGTAATTGGTGTACTCTCTCTCTCATCATCACCTTCCCTCTTGGTGCTTCCTTGGTTGCTTCTTTTTCAGCTTACACTGGGGCTTCATACATGTCTTTAGTCATCACATCTGACATGTCAATCTGGAAACAAGCGTCCTTAGTGGGGGATGGTTCCGTGGCTTCCTAAGAATCAAATTCCATTTTATTGATGACCCTTGTTGACGGAAGCTTCTTATTATTCACATCTATAACAGCGTCGATGGTGACCAGGAAGGGCCTTCTTAAGATAATCGGTGTATGCACATCCTTATCCATCGACACGACCACAAAGTCACAAGGGATAGTCAACTCCCCTACTCGCACCAGGAAGTCATGAAGGTTCCAATTGGGTACTTGATTGACAGGTTTACAAGTTGGAGGGAGATCATGGTAGGCTCTGGCTCGCCCATGTGGAGCTTTTTGCCGATGGATAGAGGCATGAGAATGACACTGGTGCCCAGATCGGATAAGGCTCTCCGAATGGACACGTCCTTGACCATGCAAGGGATAGAGAAGCTTCTGAGATCTTCAAGCTTCTTGGTAAGATTATTCTAAAGGATATCTCCGCACTCTTTAGATAGGGAAACTCTAGCCTTTTTCTTGCACGTCATCAAATCCTTCAAAACTTCCCAAATGATGAAATTTCAGATAGGGCATCAAGGAACGAGATATTGAGGTAAAATTGCTTGATGATCTCTGAGAACTTTCCATATTTCTCCTCAAGCTTTACCTTGGCCAGTCTATAAGGGAAAGGAACCTATTGTATGTAGGTTCTTGGTGGCTCCGTAGGTGCTTCCTTATTCCTTTCTTCAGCTTTATCATCCTCAACACCATCCTTTCTTGGGGCAGGGGATTCATCATCAGCACAAATATTTGTATCAGTAGATGCACTCGTAGGTGGGTCCTTTATCTCCTTTCCACTTCTTAGCATTAGAGCGTTCATCTGAGCCCTTGGGTTTTGCTCGGGTTGTCCTGGTAGTTGTCCCTGAGTATTAGTCATTTGGCTCAGTTGCTGAGTGATTTGTGCTAACTGGGGCTTAATCACCTTGTTGTGGGAGGTGACTATGTCTAGCATAGAGTTGATATGCTAGATGGACGTCTGGAAATATTCGTTCTTTTGGCTCTGGGTCACCGTGAAATTTTCCATGATACTCTCTAGCCTAAATTTTTGTGGGGACAGTTGAGGCTGTTGGAAACAATGGTCTAGGATTTCTTGTTTGATGATAACAAACGTTCATGTATTATTTTGATGTGTTGGGTAAGTGTTTTCAGGTTGAAAATAGCTCGGAATATTAAAATGGCAATTTGGTCATTTTGGAGATAAAATGCAATTTGGGCGTAAAAGGGAAATTTGGTCATTTTGCAAATTTTTCATGAAGCTATAATGTATAAACTATGGCATTGGATTATGGGGGAGATAACGAGGAAGTCACAGAATTTTCGGACTTGAAAACGAACCTAAACGACTTAAATATGTGATATATGAGCTTGGGGCAATCTTGTAAATAACTAACCTAGGGTTTCTTTCTCCATCCTATAAATATTGTGGCCGGCCTACAATCATGTCACCTCTCCAAAAATTTTATTTCAACTGGCATCGAGAGAGAGAGAGAGAGAGAGAGAGAGAGAGAGAGAGAGAGAGAGAGAGAGAGAGAGAGAGATCTAAAAAGGCATTAGATTGTTACCTCTTTGCCGAAATTTTTTCTTAGCTTTTTGCAGGTCACCAAAACGAAGCACTCTACCAACAAAAAGGCAACTTTGATTCTCTCTCATATAAACAAACGCAGCAAGCATCCCTTTGGAAAAAATTGCGACTAGGTACACAAGAATTGAGGGAGCAAACAAAAAGGACTAGGCATGCGTAGAAGATTAAAAGGGAGAGATTAAAATCACTTGTTATTTAATTCCCTTCACAATTCATTGTGTTTGTTGTTGCAGGCTTTGTTTTTCAAAGTATTAAATAGGTTAGTGGTGTGATCTTTGTTAATTAATTAAAAAGCTTAACTTTGGTCTCTTGTTTTTTTGCAGAGAAGAGCAAGCCCCAAGGAGACAATAGAAAAACAAAGGAGGCACACAAAATCGAAGATAGAAGAAAAACCTGCGGTGACATGGCACAGAAGAGGTTTTTTCAATAAAGTACATATCTTTTATGAAATTGCGAAAAAGGCCTCCAAGAGTTTGTAAAGCTATAACTTTTTGCACATGCATCCAAACAATGAACGACCAGAGCCATTGGGCAGCTGTGCACGTGCAGAAGGATGAGGACATCACAACATCTCAATCTAAGCTTTCTAAACTCATATTTATCTTTTGAGAGTTTTGATCTTTGAAAATCTTATTTTTACAAACTTTTTGTGCAAGCTACGTGTTGTAGTTTGGGGGATTCTCGATGCATGGGATATGATCGAGGCATGGTCTAGCTTGTTTGGTTAGTTCTGTTTAGCAAATAGAGTTGCTAGTCTAGAGAGCTATTGGGCGTGGAGTAAAGGGAGTTGCGAGTTCATAGTGTCATGTAGGCGTGGAGAAACTGATCAATCAAAGAGTAGATCTTGGGGGTTGCTGGAGTAGGTCGAGGTTTGACCGAACCAGGGTACATCTTGGTGTCATCTGTGATTGGTTGTTTGCTATTTTCTGCATATCTTTTGTCTGCCTGTGACTATTTCTGCAAATCATATAACTTCCTGTGCTTGCATCGTTAAACATTTTTTAATTACTTATTCACCCTATTCACCCCCACTCAAGGGTGTTTTATCGATCCTAACAAGTGGTATCAGAGCCTAGGTTGACCAGTCATGGGTATTTCAGATGATGCTTTTGCTGAGCGGCAGTCCGTTGTTAGGCCACCTAAATTTAATGGAACTGATTATGCTTATTGGAAAGCTCGCATGAAAATTTATTTAAGTTCGGTGGACTATGATGTTTGGGATATAGTTGAATTTGGTTGTACACCTCCTATGGTTAAAATTGAGGGAGTAGATGTTCCTAAGCCTAGGGACAAGTGGGATGCTAATGATAAAAAATTATATACTTTGAATGCTAAAGCTATGAATGCTTTTATTTGTGCCTTGGATAAAACTGAATATAATCGCATTTCTCATTGTTCTACAGCTAAGGAGATCTGGCATACTCTGGAGGTTAACCACGAAGGAACATCGCAGGTGAAAGAAACTCGCCCCACTCTACTGAACCATGAGTACGAGAGCTTCAGGATGGCGAATGATGAAACAATCAAGGAGATGTACAGAAGATTCAGCGCACTTATCTACTACTCCATGGTTCTTGGGAAAGTCTTTTCAACTAAGGCTTTTTTGAGGAAGATTTTAGGTGTACTACCAAAGAGTTTTGAGGCCACAGTTACTATGATCCAGGAATCTAAATATTTTAGCACATATAGCATGGAAGAGCTCATCGGGAACTTGATGACATACGAGCTTGAGCTTAAAGCTAGGGAAGAAAGGGATGCTAAAGATGCTGTAGAACTAAAGAAGAAGTCCATCGCATTAATGAGTTCATATGATAGCGATGATGATGTGGCATTGGTGGTAAAAGGCTTCAAGAAATATCTGAAAACTAGACAGGGAAGACAATTTCTTTTAAATAAACGCAATGCTTCCGTGTCTAAAAATATGTCTGATGATTCCTATGATGAAATTATTTGTGATAATTGCAGGAAATCTGGACATATTAGCTAATTGCCCGCGTCTGAAGAATGAAAAGAAAAAGGGCAAGACTTCTTCTAATGACGGCGAATTACATGATGAGGTGATTTGTAGCAATTGCAGAAAGCGGAGGCATATTAAACCAGATTGTCCAATGCTAAAGAAGGGGAAATCGAAGGAAAAGAAGAAGTCTTTGGTAAATACATGGGATGATGATAGTGAAATGATGAAAGCCATGTAGTAATGAATCTATGTTTGATGACACATACAGATTACACATACAGATTCTAGCGACAACGATTCAAGCGATGAGGTACCTGAACTATCTTATAAAGATTTAGCTAGACTATGCGATCACATGACTGAAGAAATTGAAAATTTAGAAGCTAAAATCAAAACATTACAACCTGAAAAGAAAGAATTGCTGAAAAAATATTGTGAAAACTGTGTGATTTTAGAAAAAGAAGTGCATGGTCTAATAAATGAAAGAAAGAAACTTGATTGTGATAATTGTGCTAAATCTAAAAAGGAATTGCATGACATTAAAATTGAAAGAAATGAGTTTAAGGTTAATGTTGATGCTTTGAATGTTAAATTGAAAAAGAAATATGATGTTTTTATCTCACGTTGTTCAATGCTTGTTGATGAGAATATTTATTTTAAATCCAAAGTTCATGAATTAGAAAATTGGATGAAAAAGTTTGCTATAAGTGAAAAATATTGAATATGTTATTGGATAATCAAGTGTATGCAAACAATAGAAAAGGACTTGGATTTAATAATGGTGTGCACAAGAACATGAATGTTGCTAAAGGAAAGAATGCGATGCATGCAAATTTGAATGTGGCTAAAGTGAAATATGTGCATAAGACTAATGTTTCTAACAAAGGTAAAAGTGTTGTTGCAAGATGCATGTGTTGTGAAAATATGGACACAGTTTTAATCATTGTTGGAATAAGAACAAGTGCTTAAAGTTCAAGCAGGTATGGGTTCCTAAGGGCACATTCAAGAACAATGGTGGACATATGTTGGTGAATATGCTACACATCTCATTTTTCAAGTAAGAAGGAAAGATGGTATAGCGAGGAACTTGGATTTCAATGTCAAATTAAATGAAGTTCCTTGACCAAGTTGACGACGCGAATGTATGATTTCTTGCTTGATTTTAAAGTATTAATTACCTTCATATTATAATTTTTTTGGTGTGTTTCATTATTATATTTCTCTTAGGTTGATTTTCTTTTCCTTGAGTTTATGCTTCTTTTGCTTAGCATGTTTAGATTCTTTTGACAAAGATAAAAAAATATTGAAAAAATGGATGAAAAAATGGAAAAGAAAAATTCAAAAAAGGAGGAGCTTATTGATATCTTTTTCTTTGTTTGATTTAAAAGGAAACTATTGATGAAATTCATATTCCCATAGATGTCTAGTATTATTCTTGGCTATGCATGCATAATAGACTAAATGTTTAGTTGAGACATGTTCAATAATGAAAAACTAGATTTTTACATCTTCTATCACACTTTCACGGATTAAATGTTATTATTCATTTGGAATTGATTTTTATGAATATGTTAAAAGTGTATGAAGGTGGATAATTATATGTTTATATCTTGATGGGATATGATGAGTCTAGCCAAGAATAAAAATTGATGCTCATGAAAAAGAAAAGAAAAATAATCGTGAAAAGGAAGAAAAATTATATATAAAGAGCTTGTAAGAAAAATGGATACAATTCTTGGCTAAGTCTCAACCCACGGACATTCAACTTATGCTATGAAATTCTTATTTATTAGCATTGATGTTTTGTCCGTCAAGCAATGCAACCCCTCATTTAAAAGTCCTTATAGGCCATGTATGAGTGTTGGTAACTTGAATTCATGTTTCATGAAGTGGTGGAATTCAATCTTTAAAATCTATACATATGGAAAATGTTGGTATGAAAAGGGTGAAATTCGTGAAGTCAATTCCCTATAAACTTAAATTTTAATCATCACACACGAGCACGAAGATGTTTATAATCCAGGTTCTAAATTATTGAATATTGATTAACTACTCGTGATGGTCTTAGTATTCATATGCCATGTTTTATAATGCTTTATTTTCTATATGCATATGAAATATAATCTTTTGTGTACTTTTGATGATAACAAAGGGGGAGAAATTTATAACATTAGAACCACCATCTTGGATGTTGAAGTAATTGGTTGCATGATAATATGGAGTATCCAAATAGGGGGAGCATGTCAAAAGGGGGAGCTTTATAATTGTATGATTTATTATATCCCATTGACTTGCATGATCACACGTCACAAACATAAGCACGACGACATGATTTTGAGCTTTTACTGATCAAATCTTAATTACGGTTTGCCATCATCAAAAAGGGAAGATTGTTGGAAATAACGGTATAGGATTTCGTGTTTGATTATAACAAACCTTTATGAATTATTTTGATGTGTATGGTAAGTGTTTTCAGGTTGAAAAAAGCTCGGAACATCAAAATGGCAATTTGGTCATTTTGGAGATAAAAGGCAATTTGGGCGTAAAAGGGAAATTTGGTCATTTTGCAAATTTTTCATGAAGCTATAATGTATAAACTATGGCATTGGATTATGGGGGAGACAACGAGGAACTCATAGAATTTTTGGACTTGAAAACGAACCTAAAACGACTTAAATATGTCATGTATGAGTTTGGGGCAATCATATAATAACTAACCTAGGGTTTCTTTCTCCATCTTATAAATATTGTGGCCAGCCTACAATCATGTCACCTCTCCAAAATTTTTATTTCGGCCGGCATCGAGAGAGAGAGAGAGGGGGGGAGAGGGAGAGAGAGATCTAAAAGGCATTAGATTGTTACCTCTTTGCCAAACTTTTTTCTTAGCTTTTTGCAGGCCACCAAAAAGAAGCACTCTGCCAACAAATAGGCAACTTTGATTCTCTCTTATCTAAACAAATTCAACAAGCATCCCACTGGAAAAAAATTGCAGCTATGTACACAAGAATTGAGGGAGCAAACAAAAAGGAGTAGGCATGCGTAGAAGATTAAAAGGGAGAGATTAAAATCACTTGTTATTTAATTCCCTTCATAATTCATTGTGTTTGTTGTTGCAGGCTTTGTTTTTCAAAGCATTAAAGAGGTTAGTGGTGTGATCTTTGTTAATTAATTAAAAAGCTTAACTTTGGTCTCTTTTTTTGCAGAGAAGAGCAAGTCCCAAGAGACAATAGAAAAAGGAAGGAGGCACACAAAACCAAAAATAGAAGAAAATTATGCAGGTGACGTGGCACTTAAGGGGGGTTTTTCAATAAAGCACATATCTTTTACGAAATTACGAAAAAGGCCTCCAAGAGTTTGTGAAGCTATAACTTTTTGCACATGCATCCAAACAACGAACAGCCAGAGCCATTGGGAAGCTGTGCATGCGCAGAAGGTCGAGGACATTGCTGCATCTCAATCTGAGCTTTCAAAACTCATATTTATCCTTTGAGAGTTGTTTTGATCTTTGTAAATCTTATTTTAACAAACTTTTTGTGCAAGCTACGTGTTGTAGTTTGGGGGATTCTCGATGCATGGGATATGATCGAGGCATGGTTTAGCTTGTTTGGTTAGTTCCGTTTAGCAAATAGAGTTGCTAGTCTAGAGAGCTATTGGGCGTGGAGCAAAGGGAGTTGCGAGTTCATAGTGTCTTGTAGGCATGGAGAAACTGATTAATCAAAGAGTAGATCTTGGGGGTTGCTGGAGTAGGTCGAGGTTCGACCGAACTAGGGTACATCTTGGTGTCATTTGTGATTGGTTGTTTGCTATTTTCTGCATATCTTTTGACTTCCTGTGATTATTTCTGCGAATCATATAACTTCATGTGCTTGCATCGTTAAATATTTTTTAATTCCGCATTCATCATATTCAGCCCCCTTAAGGGTGTCTTATCGACCCTAATAGAGGCATATTACCAGGAGGCCTCTGCTGAAACCCTAGAGGGTGGTTGATGCTCTGAGGTGGATACTGGTAATTGTTGTTTCTGTATGAAAAATTAAGGTGATTCTGCCATCCAAGTTTGTATGTATTCAAATAGGGATTAATGGGCAGCCTCTGATTGTGGTTATAAAGAGCATTGGCCTGCTCAATGGCCAATCCCTGCATTTACGAAGCACTATAATGACAATTTCTAGAAATGTGTACATGTACCTTGCATACTTCATAGCTTGCCACAACGGGAGAAGCAGATGTCTTCATTTCATTTCTAATCTGTACAATCTTCTGCCCCAAAGGTTTGAACATGCTGGATATAAGAGTAAGCGTGTCCACGTCCAGCTTTCCTCCTTTCCTGGCCATTTCTCTTTCAGTACCATAATTATCATTATTGGAAGCCATCTCTTCCAATAGTGTCCTAGCTGCTGACCGGCGCCCCGTTTATGATTAGGGCGTGTTGTCGTTTTACCGCAAGTGCACGGTAAGTGTAGGGTGCAGGTATATCGAACACAGGGAGGTGGATGGCTTGAATGCTACTAGCCTCGCCTAGGTCGTGTGAGAGCTACGCGGATGATATGGGTGGGTAGTGTAGGAATAAAGGAAAGAAATGAAAACGACAAGAAATGAATCCCCGCTAACACGGGTTAGAGCACTCATGACACTTGGTATCCGACTCGACCCAGGGTGAGACATTGCCCCAAAAGGTGGTACCTAGTGCCCAATGGGTCCAATATTCCGGTCAGTGCCCAGGATGTTACGCTAGGTCTACCCGGTTTTGAACGGTGGGCATTCCCATGTCCAACACCCTCCGCAACTGAGAGCATTAAGTCCACAATGATAGCTCCCAACATTTCGTCCAAGCCATTCCCACGTGCAAGGACTCGATGTCAACGCTAGGGAATGAGCTATGGCTAGAGAATCAAACTCCCGTTTTATTTCCTCTTGGCCCAACGGTCTAAGGCGGTCTTTCTCCCGCCGATGACAATGGAACACCCTAGCGTAACCCTAATGGCCAAATAGGTCGAATGTGATTTCTAGCAATACATCAAAGTGGATCTTGATGGGACAAGCATCCGGAGCCCAACCCCCAACTCCATCTACTGTGTTGCCATACGAGTTGGTTGCTAGACATCCACATTGACACATTCCATCAAACACTTGCCATGCAGTCAAGTCAAATGAAATATCCCAAGCATCAATCATACTCTAACCCATATTAGGGTTCATTAAACACTACTCAATGGTGAAGAACATGATAGCAAGCAATACAAGTGACAAACAAACATTCACAATCAAGCTTATTGAAAATAACACAAAGAAATGGAAATAAGAAAAGAAATACTTATCTTGCATTTGAATCCATCAATCTATTACAATATTTATTGAAAGAGAAACCCTAATCTAAACTAATCTAAAGCTCCCATGAAAGGGGCTGAAAGCTACTGGAAAAATAGAAGAGAACCCCCACAAGTCGTGCACAATCTCATATTTATAGGCCCCCACAAAACCCTAACAGTACGGGTCCAAAAACCCACTAAAACTGCTAAAACAGGGCCACCTGATCGGTTGGAAGTTCAACCGATCGAGTGGAAGCAAACAGAGATACTAAACTTCCGAAAATGAGTAGAACCGTTCGGTTGGATATCCCACCCGATCGGTTGAAGTTCAAATTCCAGACAACCCATAATTTCAGCACCCATCTGTGCTCAGAAAATTCCAGAAAAATGTAGAAAAAACGGATTTCGACATGCGACCTATCGTTGGAAAGCTAACGACGATGCCGACATAGAAAAATAAGAGATCACCAAAAATCCCACTGGAATGATAGCATATCTTCAATGAATGAGCAGCAATACACGAAAGGGGAAGAAAAGGCCACCCGATCGGTTGAAGTGTCAACCGATCGGGTGAGTTCTTCCCCAAGATGACCCGAGGGGATGACCCGATCAGTTGGGAAGCCAACCGATCGGTTGGCTTGGGCACTCAAAAAACAGAGAAGACTGTCGCACCCAACCGATCACTGAACCGATCGGTTGGGGTTTGCCTCATTGCTTGCTCCTCGTCGGGTCAGATACGCGTGCACGAACCGATCGGTTGGAACTGTCCACTCGATCGGTTGAGACTCCAAAACTTCAATTCCTCATCTTTGGCCATCGGATCTTTGTCGTATAAGTGCGCTTTGGTCCTAACATGCAAGGTTGATTCCAGAAGACACTGAAATGCCGACATTTACCTGAAATACAAACAATACACCCGATAGTCAATATGAACCAAAATGTGATATATACAACATGGAATGAGATGAAACGCATATGAAAACATGATGAAGAGCATGTGCAAAAGCTGAAATATGAACACGCGTCAGCTGCCTCTAAAGTCTTTGTCATGGTGGCTCCACCAGATGCGGCGTCGATATAAATCTTGACATCCTGTTTCAGACCGTTGTAGAAGGTCTGAATAAGCAACCACTCTGGTATTCTGTAGTGGGGGCACTGACATTGGAGCTCCTTATTGAAGGGATTTCTTCGACCCTTAGGGCACAAAAATTCTATGACCGTCCTAATTCGGACGGAACATAGACACAAAAAAAATTTGCAGCGGAAGAAAAATCTAGTTAATCTAATTAACATGCAGTTAAAACAATTTGCAGCGGATCTGACCATCCCAAGAAGGATCTAACCTACTGCGATTAAATTAAACTAATGCTAATAAATACATACCTGAAATCTCAACCCTGGAGCAGGCGAGATGTTCTGCATCGTCTTCCGAGCCGCTCCCCGTCCCACGCCAAGCCGCTCCTCGAACCGCTCACCGAACCGCTCCTCGAACCGCTCCGCATCCCGAGGCGATCAATCTCGTGTCGCCGAGCCAACCACGCGCCGAAGAAAGTTTCACGCGAGTGAAACTTTCGCCTAGATTTCGGATCTGAATCCGAACTCCGTTACGGCTTTGCCCGAGCCCTCAAGAGTAAGGCAGAAATTTAGGGAGATAGAAGAATATTAATTTAAGCCTAGATCCGAGCGTGCTCCAACATTTACGAGAGCCGCTCAGATCTAGAGCTTGGGACGAGTTTTGAGGAGGAGAGCAGACCCCTATTTATATAGGCGGCTGACTGCTCCCCTTCTCTCAAAATCCGATGTGAGACTAATAATTAGAGTTAATAAAATCAATTTAGTTTGCCTTTCACAAAGTACAAACTTCCATGAATTTTAACTCCCTCACCGTTGAACTTCAGGATTGATACAACCTATCAATTCGAAGGGTGTTCAACGGTGAACGCATAGGAAAAAACCGTTCGTCAATCGGAGTTTGTTTGACCACTCAATTCTATGTCCAAAGTTCAACCTACGACTTGTTTTTCGCAAAAACCAGCCGTCAAATCTGCCCAATAAACCTAGGGTTCTGCACCCATTAGTGGGGCCCAGCAAGTAGGCCCCACAGCCTAAAATCAGGCTGAATAGGGTGCCTGGCCCAGGCCTGGGCACGGGCGCCCAGGCGCCAGGCGCCAGGCGCCCAGGCGGGCGCCTGGGTCGGGCGGGGCGCCCGGCCCAGAGCGCCTGGGCGCTGGGCGCCCAGGCACCCAGGGCGCCTGGGCCCTGGCGGGCCCAGGGAGCCCGCCCTGGGTGCCTGGGCAGGCGCCCAGGCGCCTGGGCCTGGGCACGGGCCCAGGCCCAGTGAGCCTGGCGCCCAGCCCCTTTGGGTCTGGCAGGCCAGGTGCCCAGGCCAGACCCTAGTCTGGCATGGGTCAACCTGGTCTGATCCAGTCTGATCCATTGGGCTGTTTTAGGCATAAGTTGGGCATTTGACGTCCGATTTGGACGCCGTTCGAACCTGGGCGTAGACCGGGACATTCCCGTCTTACCCGTGAACTTTTCCTTGCGTTTATTTTATTAAATATTGTCTTAAAATATTTAAAACACATTTAATCTATTTTGCATCATATGCAAATAAGTCCCTTATCTAGGCTTAAATATCATTTGCATCAATATGCAATTTTCTCTTCCTTTGCATCAAATGAAAATTATTCTCCCTAACTAATTTCTACCTATTATTAGACGAAGGTCGCACTCTGTGTGAGACCTACAGCCTGACCCTTACAACAGGTTGGGCTCGAAGCCCTATACGGCAGAGACCACGAGCAGTGGTTGCCGTCCCTGCTTCAGGAATCATCATTATTTGGTTGACTCATTGACATGAGTCTTGTCGAGACCACCCTGACTGTTTCCGTGATGAATTCCGCAGTTATAGTCTCTTCATCTTAACTTTGTCGTGCAGATCAAGTCTAGGGTACGGTCAAACTGTCAACCCCAATAACTTGACTCCGGTTAGTTTCTAGCGATCTTTAGTCAAATAATGTTGGACTTCTTCTAATAAACTCTGGACAGAGATTTTACTAAAGACCGGGAGAGACAAATCCTCTCTTGGTCATTACTCTCCTCATACGCTTCAAGTGTCACCCAATCAAAAACCTTTCGACAGGCCTTGCCTCGAAGCTAGGTCAGTTGATCTAAGTGGCACTGTTCACGCATAGGTTCGTCAAAATGACCTCAAGTCAAAAGACCAACTAGCCTATCATCACTAAGAGTTATCATTGACAGATTGATCAATATAACCATATGATAACTCTTGTGGATCATTCAGTGAACTCATTCTCTAATGAGCACCTGTGTCTCGTCTCCGACTTTGCCAAGTCGAATGATCATGAGATCATCGCCACCGCTTAATGGTGAAGACTAAGACACAATGGTCTATCCGATGTTTCGATATCCTTGTCTCAAAACATCTATGACCACGAAACCTTTTAGACTTATGCTACAGACGATCAAACATTTCTCCATGATCGAGATACTCATCTCGATACATGTTTGACCTTGCATAAAGTCTCAGGGCTTTACCTAAGTTAATATCTAATGTTTTCTACATTATAACTTAGATAAATTATTACCAAACAGCTTACTGTTATTTCGAACAAGACGTTTGTGCTATACACACAGAGATAAATAGCCTCGAGGACATCATATCTCTACATCTCCCACTTGCACTCAGGCCCATTTATCTCGGTATCTTATACCGTTTTTACACATAAGTTTTCCCGACTGCATGTTGTAGAGCCTTCATGAGTGGATCTGCTAAAACCGTCTACACTATAGACTTAAGGGATTTCTATGTTCATGCTAGACCAACCATTTGAATTTCATTCAAATAATTCACTTGGTCTTACGGAATCTATAATATTTTATTTCCCTTGGATCATATCCAGTTCATCGTACCTTACGATAATAATCTTTAAATTAGTTAATGGTCATAAATGGCTCATATCTATTTCTGATAAAGTATCAAACCTTTTGATTACTTAGTCAAACTATATGTTCCATTTTTTTGATGCCTCGCATGTAATTTATAAGCTCCCACTGACCTTGAAAACTTTCTGGCTAATTCATATAAGTTGGTCCGTCTAAATCAAATTTAGAAAACGAACTTATAAGTGAATGCTCCAATTTTCATGGTCAACATGAGCGTTTTACATCGAGTTTGGTCCGAGTAAATCTGTACACATCTGCTGGTGAGACAGTTTCAACATAATCCGTTTTATAGGAATTAGGATGAAAAACCGTTCTCGACCAACAAGATTGCACTTCACCATTTTCCTTTCTGCACCAATCTTTCAACATAAAGATTTACTTGCAAAAAGTGAGGAAACATTTTCCTTGTGCACGTAAAATAAATTCCCAAATTTATTTACGTACACTGACCTGTTCTGATTGCATCAAGTTTTAAATCGAAGTTACTACTCCGAATTTCATCTTAGAAGTTGACTAAGTCATCATCAGTTATGATGTCTAACTCGACTTTTCGTCTCACGAAATTCGAGTAATTATACAACTTCCTAATGATTGATTTTATGAATATCTTATTGATATGTCCTCATAGAACATTATCAAAACCTAGGAATTACTATCTGGGACTTAACCCAGAGGGAGGACTTAACTCAGAGTCACTTGCTATGGATCGCACCAAGTCTAACTCAGCGTGATTCATACTTTTAACACACGAATGTGTTAACAGACTTGACCTGAGAGAAAATCACATTTTCTTTTAATTATGCAAGATTTTATGTAGCTAAGTATTTGACCATTCGATCTAATCAAATCAGTTTAAATACTTTAGTCATTTCGTTCTTTATTTTATCAGACTTGTGTTTCATCAAGAACACGTGTCTTAATAAAATATACGAATAACTTATTTTGGTTAATCTAGACTCGGGTACATCAGTATGTACCAGACTGAGTTCGACAACTCATTCTCCCGCTGTCTTACAGATGGGTTTCGGCCATTATATCTAAGAGGATAAGACTCACAAGTGTCCGCAGACTTCATAATACGAGAGGTCAGACCCTTCTTTATGTGACTTGTGAAGCTTAGTCTCTCGATACAGCCTAGTCTATTTTTCCATATAAGTTTGCTACTATCTTGTGTATTTATATATTAACATTTAATATACATATATATATTATCATTATACATATCACTCATTGCTTCAGAAGCAGTGTGACAACATTCGTCAAAATGTGTTAACCTTTTGTATAACAATAATTATGACATCGTGACATCAAAATATGTCATATTTTTATTTCCTCCTACTTATGCCTTTACTAATGATAAATTAAACTATTTAACTCGATTGACTTTCCGGAGTGCCTTCTTCCTTTTCTAAATCACATTTAGATATTAAATAGCCCAACATAAATAAATAGCTATGCAAGCATCTCATGTATCCAAACGCCTGAGAGTTGCAATCTTGAGTGTAGCTCTATAAGTTGTTTGTCTTAAGGTCCGGTTGGGATACATAGTCTTGCACCGCTTATGCACTCGTATTCGACTCAAACAGTTTGATCGAATTCTCGAACTTTGCAGATCAAAATTGTTTGTCCATACAACCTTGAGGGTAGCTCGACAAGTTGTAGGGAGAAACATACTTCGAATATCCTATATGTTCAAGCTGCCTCATATAGAGACAAGTGACATGTAGTGTGAATTTATTTGTTGGACTCAGAACTTAATGAAATCATATTTCTTAAGTCTGTTCTTTAGAAGGTCATTTTAATGTCAACGAGAATATAGTTTTAATTCTATCAACTAGAATTTAACTTGATATTCAATTAATCAACCTATTTGACCAGTTAACTTATTTCATTAAAATATTATATATTGATTCATTCTGTAAACATAGTCTTGCCCTAGTTTTAGCATATGTTCAAAATTAAATATAGGTAGAATGGCTTTTATCTATCTATATCCTCCCACTATTTTTACGATCGTTTCAAAGCTTAATAACGAACGATTTAATCGAATTAAAATTAATGGGTAAGAGGTCTAATCGCCATGAGCCTAACAACCTTGAGTGTAGCTCAACAAGTTGCTTGACTCTGCGATCGGAAGATGACTCTTCATCGATCATATCAGATATGACTCTCTTATCGGTTTTTGCCCCTAGCCATTTGTGATCATGAGTGTGCTCATCCAAATCACAATGTCTAGTCTAGTCGGACCCTTGTTTTCGCGTCTAGCCTAACTTGCTCCGGTGCTCGGTGTATTCACGACCCGTCGGTTTGGGTCAGGTCTTAGACTACATCTTATGTATTTAAGGAGTTGGTTTCTATATGGTTACCATGTCACATCTTGAGTGTAGCTCAACAACTATAACACGGGTCCTATAGTTGTTAACCCCTAAAACAAGGAGGGCTACGGCTAATCTTGAAAAAGATCATTAACGTATTTGACTTAGATATAGTCCAGGGTGTCATACAATCATGATTCGCGACATTGCGGTTCAGCAGAACACAGACAGGGAATTGACTAAGCCAAAATCACTATCCTTTAAAAGGTGATCCAGCAAACTTAGCCAAGCACATTGACTGGATCGTGGTCCATTGAATGAAGCTTGTCATTTTTATAAGCTTGCCATAGACTAAACAGCTTTTATTAACAACTAATTAATCCTATCAACTAGTTGCATCCTTAAATTCAAAATTTTAGGATTTGTTTAATAACTTTTATTAAGTCCTTATCAACTATAAGGTTCACGTGCTATCCTAATCGTTATTAGGATTTTAATAAATTTTATTAACAACGCTAAAAAGCGAAGTCCTTTAATGAGAATTAATAATAACAATTAGAATTAAAAATTCATTAAAAGGACTGCCCTAATCAGGAATTAGGTCTTGGAGTGTTGTTAATGTTTTATTAAAACATAGCAAGTCATTAAAATTCAATTAATAAATTTTAATCATTTCTTAATGGCTAACCTAAATGGTTGTCTTGTGTTATCAAATAAGGGACAAGATGAACTAGCCATTAAAATAAAGCTACATTAATTTTATCGCATAAAATGAAAGTGTACAACTATTTAACAATTAAATAGACTAAAGTTTATCGCATAAACAATTTTAAACTTTTAAAACAGTTTTAAAAATATTTTCATAAATTTAAAGAATCCTTTTTAAAAAAATTCATGCTTAAAATTTTATCACATAAAATATTTAAACATCTAAAATAATTTTTAAACTTATCGCATAAAGTTTTAAAAGCCTTAAATCAATTTTAAATTTATCACATAAATTTAAAACACCATTTTAAAATTTTCATGTTTAAAATTTTATCACATAAAATATTTAAACAAAAATCCTTTTAAAATCACCTTTAAAAAATATCGCATAAAATTTAAAATATTTTAAAAGGGCATCTAAAATTATTTTAAAATTATCTCATAACTTAAAAAAAATTTATAAAGTATTTTGAAAAGCATTTCAAGGTTTAATAAAATCGCAGGCTAAATCGTTACGCATAGCAGGCTCTGATACCACTGAAGGGATTTCTTCGACCCTTAGGGCACAAAAATTCTATGACCGTCCTAATTCGGACGGAACATAAACACAAAAAAAAATTTGTACGGGAAGAAAAATCTAGTTAATCTAATTAACATGCAGTTAAAACAATTTTAACTTAGCCCGTAGGTAGAAAACCCTTAGCCAAGATCTATGCCGACTTGGGATGGATCTGACCATCCCAAGAAGGATCTAACCTACTGCGATTAAATTAAACTAATGCTAATAAACACATACCCGGAATCTCACCTTGGGGCAGGCCAGATGTTCTGCACCGTCTTACGAGCCGATCCGAGCTGCTCCTCGAACCGCTCCCCGAACCGCTCCTCGAACCGCTCCGCATCCCGAGGCGATCAATCCCGTGTCGCCGAGCCAACCACGGGCCGAAGAAAGTTTCACGCGAGTGAAACTTTCGCCTAGATTTCGGATCTGAATCCGAACTCCGTTGCGGCTTTGCCCGAGCCCTCAAGAGTAAGGCAAAAATTTAGGGAGATAGAAGAATATTAATTTAAGCCTATATCCGAGCGTGCTCTAACATTTACGAGAGCCGCTCAGATCTAGAGGTTGGGACGAGTTTTGAGGAGGAGAGCAGACACCTATTTATATAGGCGGCTGACTGCTCCCCTTCTCTCAAAATCTGATGTGGGACTAATAATTAGAGTTAATAAAATCAATTTAGTTTGCCTTTCACAAAGTGCAAACTTCTGTGAATTTTAACTCCCTCACCGTTGAACTTCAAGATTGATACAACCTATCAATTCGAAGGGTGTTAAACAGTGAACGCATAGGAAAAAACAGTTCGTCAATCGGAGTTCGTTTGACCACTCAATTCTATGTCCAAAGTTCAACCTACGACTTGTTTTTCGCAAAAACCAGCCGTCAAATCTGCCCAATAAACCTAGGGTTCTGCACCCATTAGTGGGGCCCAGCAAGTGGGCGCCACAGCCTAAAATCAGGCTGACTGGGCGCCTGGCCCAGACCTAGGCACGGGAGCCCAGGCCCCGTGCCCAGCCTGGGCGCGGGCGCCTAGGCGCCAGGCGCCCAGGCGGGCGCCTGGGCCGGGCCGGGCGCCCGGTCCAGAGCCCCAGGGCGCCCAGGGCGCCTAGGCGCTGGCGAGCCCAGGGCGCCCGCCCTGGGTGCCTGGGCAGGTGCCCAGGCGCCTGGGCCTGGGCGCGGGCCCAGGTCCAGTGAGCCTGGCGCCCAGCCCCTTTGGGCATGGCAGGCCAGGTGCCCAGGCCAGACCCTAGTCTGGCCTGGGTCAACCTGGTCTGATCCAGTCTGATCCATTGGGCTGTTTTGGGCATAAGTTGGGCATTTGACGTCCGATTTGGACGCCGTTCGAACCTGGGCGTAGACCGGGACATTCCCGTCTTACCCGTGAACTTTTTCTTGAGTTTATTTTATTAAATATTGTGTTAAAATATTTAAAACAAATTTAATCTATTTTGCATCATATGCAAATAAGTCCCCTATCTAGGCTTAAATATCATTTGCATCAATATGCAATTTTCTCTTCCTTTGCATTAAATGTAAATTATTCTCCCTAACTAATTTCTACCTATTACTAGACGAAGGTCGCACTCTGTGTGAGACCCTACAGACTGACCCTTACAACAGGTTGGGCTTGAAGCCCTATACGGCAGTGACCACGAGCAGTGGTTGCCGTCCCTGCTTCAGGAATCATCATTATTTGGTTGACTCATTGACATGAGTCTTGTCGGGACCATCCTGACTGTTTCCGTGATGAATTCCGCAGTTATAGTCCCTTCGTCTGAACTATGTCGTGTAGATCAAGTCTAGGGTACGGTCAAACTGTCAACCCCAATAACTTGACTCCGGTTAGTTTCTATCGATCTTTAGTCAAATAATATTGGACTTCTTCCAACAAAATCTGGCCAGAGATTTTACTAAAGACCGAACTAACCCTACGACACTAACTCCCATTGACCGGGAAAGACGATCTCTTGGTCATTACTCTCCTCATACGCTTCAAGTGTCACCCAATCAAAAGACCTTTCGACAGGCCTTGCCTCGAAGCTAGGTCAGTTGATCTAAGTGGCATTGTTCATGCATAGGTTCGTCAAAATGACCTCAAGTCAAAAGACCAACTAGCCTATCATCACTAAGAGTTATCATTGACAGATTGGTCAATATAACCATATGATAACTCTTGTGGATCGTTCAGTGAACTCATTCTCTAATGAGCACCTGTGTCTCGTCTCCGACTTTGCCAAGTCGAACGATTATGAGATCATCGCCACCGCTTAATGGTGAAGACTAAGACACAATGGTCTATCCGATGTTTCGATATCCTTGTCTCGAAACATCTATGACCACGAACCCTTTTAGACTTATGCTACAGACGGTCAAACATTTCTCCATGATCGAGATACTCATCTCGATACATGTTTGACCTTGCATAAAGTCTCAGGACTTTACCTAAGTTAATATCTAATGTTTTCTACATTATAACCTAGATAAATTATTACCAAACAGCTTACTGTTATTTCGAACAAGACATTTGTGCTATACACACAGAGATAAATAGCCTCGAGGGCATCATATCTCTACACTTATACCATTCCCAATCCTCATATAAGGACTCCGAATTAAACTGTGAAAAAGTTGTTATCTCATTACACAATTTTAACACCTTCTCGGGAGGGAAGAACTTTGTAAGGAAGACCTTCGAAAGAGTGTCCCATGTGGTGAAGGCATTCGAGTCATTGCTCTTTAGCCATTCCTTTGCTTTATCCCTCAGAGAGAATGGGAAAATTCTAAGCCTGATGGCGTCTTCAGAAACGCCATTAATCTTTATGGTGTCATATTTCTCGAAAAATGTGTTTAGGTGGTCATTATGGCTCTTTGAATGCACACCGCTAAACTGGTTCTGCTGTATGGAAAGAATCAGTCTGGTCTACAATTCAAAAGTAGCAGACTGGAC
This sequence comes from Scilla litardierei, assembly GCA_030789695.1. Lineage (NCBI taxonomy): Eukaryota > Viridiplantae > Streptophyta > Magnoliopsida > Asparagales > Asparagaceae > Scilla > Scilla litardierei. The sequence goes on along the minus strand of CM061142.1, from coordinate 636,853,652 downwards.
TGACAAACATGCAATACTAGAAGTAGGATTGTTGTACGGCATGAAGAATACCGTGAGGGACTTCGTGGCTTTTCTCTCTTCCACCATTTTCTCCTGCTCAAGCTTCTTGTGCCTCTCAGCATTTAATCTCCGCATGGTAGCCTCGATCTCTTGGTTGAAAGGTGCTAAGTCCTCCAAACTTTGAGTTTGCCTGCTCATACAAAAAGAAGAAACACATGGAGAAAGCCGCTAGTAGAACAAGAGTAATGGGGAAAGAAAAAGAAAAAGAACGTAGTCTAATAAGTCCAAAATTGGATCAATATCAAGCCAATTACCTCCCCAGCAACAACGCTAATAACTTGTTCATGTATTTTATAACTACAAGCACACTGTGTAGTTGTAGTGCTAAATCAAGGAGGCAATGGTTGAGTACTGATCAATTTGGGATCATAGTTAGCTACATAGATCTTATCAAGATGAGGGAATTATGATAAAAAAATATCAGAATGAGAGAGTGCTAGGGCTAAGTATCTTTGCAATTGTAAATTAATCGTATGATTGATCTGGCTTCTCAACTTGTCGAATTACACCTTGGGTGAGAACTAAGTCACACTCCTCATTCTCGCCTTGCCTCATGGGAGAACTCAGATCAAAGTCTGGATCTCTAAACTAGGGCCCTGATTTGTCGTCAGTAACTCTAATTAAGTAGTTCTAATTCTCTAGGTCTGATGTCTCGTCGTAATCCTAATTAATATAAAATCAATCAATCAATCAAATGCATCAAACCAAGATTCCAATATCTCATCGGTGGTTATGGTGATGTAGCTATTCAATGAAGAAATTAATAATAGGCACATCCAAGACTAAACCCTAGCAATAATTCAACAAATCGATACTTGGGGCGATCAATCCATACAACTAATCTACAATAGGGCTCAACTACGCCCTAGGTAAAGAGACTACACACTAGACATGGAGGAATCAAACAAACAATTCATAATAAAAAGCACATCACAAGTAAAGAGTTAACGGGAAGAGTTGAGAGAATATTACTAGATTGAAGATTAAAAAAACCAAACTTTGACACAATGCAAAGCAACAAAAAGAAATATCCCAAGCTCCCAGAGTAGCAACTAATTATAGATGAAAAACTAGGTAAAAGGCCGTCATAAAATAATTGCAAGTTTTGCTTTTATACTCTCTTTAAAACCCAAGGCAAAGTCGGGTTGAAAATTGTAGAATTCGGGTGCACGTCCATGTCGCTACGTCTCGCGGCCATGCAAGTACTGTGCAGGAATTGGCCTTGTATTCAGTTTGGGTTGCATGTTTGTGCAATTTAGGTGCACCGTCGTGTCAGCTCCGACAGTAAAATCTTCCCAACTTACTGTTTGATTTGCACGGCCGTGCAGCCACGAGCAAAATCTTTCCAACTAATAGTTTGATTTGCACGGCTGTGCAGATGGCTGCACGGCCGTGCCACTTTGGCTTAAATTAAGCTTGTGAGCTGATACGCCTGCACGGCCGTGCGTGTCATCGCACGACAGTGTTATCCTGTCTTTTGCCCCAAACTTCTTCTTTTCTTCTCCCATATCTTCGTCACATCTTCTCCTTTTCTTCTCCCATTGCTCCATTGCTTCATTTGGCACATTTTATCCCTGAAATACACAAAACACTTTCCAAGAGTGAAAGGAACTAAAATGCATGTAAAATTAGAATAAAAACGTGAAAAATCCATTGGTGCTACGATGTAAAACTATGCAAAATATATGCCTCACACATAGTGTCATGGCATAAAGGAACATATGCATAGTGCCATGTCATAAGAATAGTGTCATAGCATGAAAAATGACATAAAGGAAACATCCTAAACATGGTTACTAGTAGCATGGGGATAATAGCCAACATAATCTAACATCTGACACATGGTGATTAATAACATAATCTAAACATAATATATCGCATCATATACAACATAATCTGACATCCTACATATGGTGATTAATAACATAATCTTAACATAGTATATAACATGGTGTACATCATAATCTAACATCCTACACATGGTGGTTAACAACATGGTGATATAACAAGTTTAATTATAGTATTCAAACATCTAAGTTGTGAATCTATTACCTAATGCAAATTGTAGAGAGTGAGAGAGATGGGCTGCTTCATTTATTCCTTTCCTCCTCCTTTTAGCTTAAGGTTACACCAATGAGAATGAGGAGGGGGTGTGTTCGACCAAGGGGAGGAAGTGAGGGGAGATGTTGGTGGTGGTGCTCGGCCAAGGGAGAGGAAGATGGGAAGGGGTGTCCGGCCTAGGCTATGGGGAGAGAGGGAGAGGGTTTGAAGAGAGGGAGAGAGAGTATTAGCTAGCCTTTTCTTTTTCTTTTCTTTTCTGTCCTCTTTTCCTATTTTTTTCTTCCCTTTTATTTAGTTTAAGGATTGGGATTAAGGACGGGGTGACAAGTGGAGGGTGACTCATCCTTAAATGAGATTAGTGGATGGCCATATGTCATCCTAGGAAAAATTAGTTTAGGTTTATTTTAAAATATGTAAAAATTATGTGAAAACATTTTAATGTTTATTTGAAATATATATAAATACATTTTTATTTGAAATATATGAAAATGGATTATTTTATTTTTTAATCAAAAAATCACGAAAAATCCCAAAAATCCAGAAAAATATGTGAATGCAATAATACTAAAATACGATAAAAATACATAGTATAATACATTGTATATCAAAAACAGTCGGTTATAGTCATCATACTTGGTCTTAATAGTGGTCAAAGTCTTGTTTAAGTCATTTAACCTACCACTAAGGTTACTAACCTCATCACTAAGGAACCTATTTTTATTAACCAATTTTAGGTTCTCTTCTTTTATCTTTTCAACATCTACATGATGCATGCAATCTATATGAATCTTTTTAAACTTATGATGTTCCCTAAGAAATGATTTATACTTATCATATAATATCCTAACCATAACATCATCATCTACATCCAAAAAATCATCAGAGGCTTCATATTCGGAATTTACCTCATTATTATTTGTGATGCCCATGAAGCACATATATCTCCACACTTCCTTTTCTTCTTCTTCACTTTCACTTGAGGAATCGTCGGATGAGGCATTGGATTCTTGTTCCCAAGCCACAAATACTTTTTTCTTGGGCTTATTCCCTTTTGAAGTTTCTTTTACTTCTCCCTTACCCTTGTTCTTTTGTAGAGACACTCCTTTATGCAATGTCATGGCCTATTGCATCTAAATAAAATTATAGTGTTATATAATTTTTACTTATTGAATTTAGACTTACTATAGAGGAAGTTTTTGGATTCTCTCGTCATGAGAGCAATTTGTCCATCATCCTCTTCTTCCGAGCTTTCTTTCTCCTTAGCAGCCTTGAGAGCAAGTGTCTTCTTCTTCGTTTTCTCCTTTTCTTTTCTTCCTTTGACTTGGAGCTTATATGCTAAAAGATTTCATATAAGGTCCTCCATTCTAATCATAGTGAGATTGTTGGCTTCTTGAATGGCCGTTGCCTTTGATTCCCCCTCCGATGTAAGTGACCAAAGGAGCTTGCTTAGTTACTCCTTTTAAGAGATCTCCTTGCCTAACACGTTCAATGTGTTGATGATTTCGATGAAGTAAGTGTGACGGCCTGTATCCATCCATACATGTATTTCCGTATTTTACGTATTTCCATTGGAAAAGGATCCCAAATACGTTTGAAGGATTTAAAATAGTTTATATGATTTTAAAATATAATATTTTTCGTACTAGTTTGTACAATTATATGCATATACGATTTATTAGTTCGAAAAATAGTTTTACAAATTATATATTATATGTTAGTAATTTACAGTGTAATCACATAGTTATAACTTAATTTCATACTTTTGAGAATCATAACGTATTTATGAATGATTTTTATAATATGTTTAGATAAGTTATTTTAAAATGGTTTGTCAGAAGTTTAATATCAAAAATGGTTTCAAAATCCTTTATAAAAATATTTTGAATCATCAAAATAGTTATAGCATGTTTTAGTGATTTCGAGTGTCATCAAATACCATTAAATAATTTATATAATATTTTCTATTCAATTATTACTGATATAGATGAATCAATTATTTTCCTATATAAATGATATCAAAATGATTTCAAACTTTTACATTGTGATTCTATGGTCATTTAGTACTTCCAAGAATTTTTACGGATTTTTCTGGAGTCAAATCGACCTAGAACCAGTAAACTCGCGACCTAAACATTTTGGGCCAAAACTCGTATCTCCGTAGCTCAAACTCTGAAATAGACATCGTATTCATAATTCTTGCGACGATACGAACCTGTGGTCATGTTTTGGACATTTTTCGGAGTCGTGTGAAAAAAACGACAAAGTATTACATTTTTTACTAATTACCTAGACTAATTACGTTTTTACTATTACTTTTACCCCTAACCCCACTTAATTAATTACCCTAACCATCCCATTTAAGCACCTCCCAAAGTTGGTCAGATCCGACATGGGTAGGGATTGATTTAATACCATATTTAATTTATAATTATATATTATATATTATATACTCTAACCTATATAGATTCTAACATATATATAAAGCCCTCTCCCCTCTTCCTTCTACACAGCCTATCCCAAGCTCAACCCCGAGCTCGCCGTGGCCTCCTCCCTATGTCGACCCCCTCTCACCGCAGCCTCTCCATCGCTCTCTGCACCCGTCTCCTTCTTCCCGACATCACCTTCGCTGCTACGGCCACGCTTGTAGCTTGCAGCCGTCCCCAGAAGCTCCGGGCATCCTTACAACCCGCACACCCACAGACCCCCTTGGTGTTTTCCCTCGCTTCAGTTGCTCCACTACGGGCTGACGCTGCCTGTCGTCCGCCTGAGGTCCATTGTCACTCCTTACGCCCGCCTGACGCACTCCGTACACCACCCCCAGTGCCACCCGCTCTCTCCCGACGAAGAACGGTAGCCCAAGCTGCCTCGTCGTCTCTCGTCGCCGCGTTACGCCGCCAACACCGTCGCGTGCCACCGCCATTGGACCCACGCCACACCCCGAGTCCAATCGCACCGACTGCCCTCCCCTGCACAGTCCTCTACCACAACAGCAGCTCGCTCAAGCTTTGACAACCCCACACACCACAGCTCCACCGGCGTCCCCATGCATAATTGAGCCCCGCCTGTGCCTCTGTCTTGCCACCTAACCCAGCCAGGCCTCCGCCGTCATTGCCCGCCTCGCTACCACGTCGCCGCCGTCAATGGCAATGCCCAGCACCCCCCCACGAGTTCCTTTGCTGCCTCTGTTACCATAATCCAACCCATCGCCATGAGCACTGCCAGACACCCCCGCCAACTCCGCTCGCATCTGCCGCCGCCCTTTGCACCGACACCGCCCCTCCGTCGCTGCTCCGCCGCCGACCAGCATCAGAAAAACCACCCCGCTGCTGCGTAAGAGGGGGGAGAGAGTAAGGTATTGTTATACGTATTTAAATACGAATATACGAATATACATATAAGACATGTATATTTATATTCATTATATGGGGTTAATAGTTTTAAATTCATGATAAATTGTGTAAGTGTCAGAAAAATACACAGGAAGATCCAGAAAATCCAGTTCGATGAAACGGACACATTGGACTGGTTTCATCGCCAAAAGGCAAGTATATTTACCACAATAAATTTTTGAAGATAAAACCCAATTAAGGGATTATCACTTAAAGATATATATCGTAAAATTTTAAATTACACTAAAGTACAAGAAAAATATATGTTATAGTACTAAACAAAATGGTCAATTTGACCCCTTGTTGAAAGAATTCTGACGTCTGGTTTGTCCTAAATAAATATTCGAATATATTGTGAAAATCATTTTCTTAGTTTAAAAATTATTTTTGATCTTTTTAAATTAAGAAAAATATCTGTTAATTATTGTAAAATACTGAAAAATACATACTAGTTTTAGAAAAACATTTCTAGCTTAATAGACTCATTTGGTCAGTTGAAATCATTTCTGTGCTCATTTCTTAATATTATTGCATGTTTCCACATTTCATTTAATTGGTGAATTGAATCAAAAGGATGTGAAATTTTGTGAGAATCATGGTACGGACATTGAGACACCATGGAACAAACGTATACATTTGATAAGATGAAAATGAACAGAACAGACTGAACGACTGATGTACCCGTACTTTGACCCGACATTTGACTTGACCCCTGTGATGGGGTAGTCCATTATAGTATGATGTTGCTGATTGACTAGATCCATCCTATTGATAAATCTTGACCGTCGTCCTGATGGAGTCGATAAGTAGAGAACTACATGTAGCTCATGATGGTTCTGGTGCATCTTAGTTACATCCTTTATCGGACACTGGTCTTTACACTAGAACAAATGTTAGTAAGTATGCATTTTATAGTTTTATACAGTCTTTTCCTTACTGGTTGCAAATCGCTATCAAATGATTAAACTGCTACAAGTTGCAAATTGCTATCAATCTTTTAACTGCTACCGATTGCAAATTACTCTTTTTATTTCTTATTTCTAATGCTACTAAAGGTTCTAACTACTAGCTAATATCGTTTCGGACCTTATATATCTCACCATGATTTTCTTGCGTCACTTTCATATATGATGTAGTTCTTGCGAATTAAACCCGTTAAATGTTCATACGAAACTTATATCATGCTCTTAATTACCATGCCATGCTGGTATAACATTTCCTACCACGTTTTAAGATACATGCTTTCATCCTACCATAATTATACTCAAGATACGCTTTATCTCATGCTTCTCTTATACGTATTGTTTACCGATTATACTTACCGAGTAACCTCGCTGACGTGCATTTCATTTTTTTGTCTTGTGAAATGTCCATCAGGATTTGAGAATGAGTTTACAGACGATCCTACTATAGAGGTCGAGCCAGCACTCGAGGATCACGTAGAGTTCCCGCCCATAGAAGACTAGGGTGTTTTAATTTACCTTCGCATCAGTATTTCTATTTGAATAATGTAAATTGTTGTAAATTGTTGTATTGGCTATGCTAGGCCCATGATGTATCTTAATTCATGTACGCTTGATATGTGATAATGTCATTTGAGCTGTTTCTTAAATTCGCATGCAAGGATCTGCAATTTTTACATAAATGCTTAGTATGTTTAAGCCAAGAAGGGAGAAAGAAAAGGAAAGAAGCATTCCTTCTTGTTTTAAGCACATCACGGACCCACTTGCATCCTCGCTCCCAAGTATAATTGAAAGCGTGGCGTGACAGGTTTTAGTGGTGGCATATGCAGGTCCATGCTCTTGCGAATACTTTAAGATCAGTTTGGATGACATTAATACCTAAGTGTACAACAAGAATAAATTTTCACTTAACTTACGTTGTGGTTTGTTTTACAGCATGTCAGGTCAACCCAACACTCGTAATGGAAATGGTGTCGTCGACAACGACATCGTGGGAATCATAAGTGAAATGCTGGAACTCCAACACCAATTACTCTCTGTGCTCAGTCGTTTCGCTTCTCATCCGGTCTAGGCTCCTGAGGATCAAGCGTTCCAGTTCAGTCAAGGTTTAAACTACAACGTCCAAACATCAATGACATCTGCTAATCTAACCTCCGATGAGAAAATACTAGAAGCAGCACATAACTACAAGGATGTTGATAAACTCCGTGAAACAGCTCAAGTTGGTGGAAGTAAGCGTCCTATGGAACCAACGATAGACACTCTTGGACCAATACATACTACCCTGGTTAAAAGGCATGTACCTCTAGTCAACAATCGATCCCAGATGGTGTTCCACCATTATAACCGACCAGGGCATGTCAAGAAGAATTGTCGTCGGTTGCTCAACCAATGCTTGTTATGTGTGGCATCTGAGCACTCTACCAGGAATTGCTCTCGCTACATCATCAATCGGAGGATTCCGATTACAGCAGCTTCAGGATCAAACAGACTAAACCACCCTTAGCTTCACAACATCAAGTCTTTCACAGGCCAAGCTGAACCAGCCCAGGCGTCAAGCTTTCATCATGACAACTAGAGAAGCTAAGGCTGCAGAGCCAGTAATCACTGGTGTATCTGAACCTTTCTCTTTACGTCGATTTGACGCCGAACACCTTTATTATCATCGCTAGCATATATTTTCATACTATAGGTATCATCTTAGTAGTATACCTCCTTCTTAATTTGGAAGCTTCCTATTGCTTCTTATCACAAAAAGTCGGAATGATCCATTTCTATTAATCCTCGTTACTTTCTTCGAACTCTTGAACCCTCAACTAGGAATTCGTGTCCCATTTTTTTGAATTTTCATTTAATAAGAATTAGAGTGACCTTCCATAAGATAGAACCGTTCATTCATTTCAATGCCATCGCCCTTCTTGTAATGGCCTTCCGATCATCCTACTTATTCTTAAAATACTTCCTAGTCTCGTTTAGTTCACCTAAACTATGGCTATACTCTTTTTAATAAGAAGAGTAGCATTCGAATTTTTTCGATCGTTTGAAGTTTGAGTTCGACAACGGAAGCATATGAAAGGATGCTCAGAAGCGTTTGAGGACGATGCGAGACAAATTGAGACGAACCAAACCAAAACGTGAAAATGTAGGCAGTTACTTCCTCTTCATCTGTCTTGAGATCGTAGTTTTCTTCTATTTATCATGTACCCGATTTCCCATGGGTTGAATCCTTTTCCCCGCCTACCATCTGCCATATTTATTACCTTTTGGCCGCATTGTCTCCTCGAGCCCCGGTCCCGCCTACCCTACCACACCCTATCAACGACTACGGTGCCCCATTAAATCCCCTCATCTCTTTCCTCACCAAACCCGTCCCGTGGTTTCCTCACCGCGCCGACGACACTCACTTCTTCACCCTGCCTCTCCCCCATGAGCCTAACCCATCTCGCTTCAAGCTCCTCTAGCGACACCCACCACGTCGCTCGTCCCTATCGAGCCGTCGTAGCCATCGCACTACATGGATCGATGACAGCCGATACCCTTCGACGATATATTTTAGGATTTTTGGGCTTAGCGACGATCCTCACCACCACCCTCACCACCATCGTGTGATCGAGATCTTGGCAAGTCGCGATTCTTGGGCTTCTTTTGAGCTCGTTTTCCTGGATCTTGCCCCTATTGGTGTCCCACTTGGGCATCACCGTAGGTCCACTTCTTCGAGTTTGCAAGACTGTATGTTTTTGGCTGTTGGCTTGTTTGAGGTTAATGATGAGAGTTGTGGATGTCGACTGTTGGTGTTGGTAAGGGGCATCGTTGTCGATGGGTATTGGCATGCTGTTGGCCTTAAGTGTTAAAGTTGGTTGTCGACCTTATGCTTGGATTTGGATGATGATTTCGGTGCTGGATTGTTTTTGGGCGTTATGGGCATTGATGAAAGGAGTGATAGTGATAAGTATGGTGATAAGTACGGTCCTTAGAAGTTGGCCTTGTCTTGTGTATTTGTGTTGTTTTGGACGTTGGCTTGTTTTTGGGCCTTATGGGAGTTGATGGCATTTGTGCTTGGCTGGTTAGGTATAACAGCATGAATGCATATAGATTAGTCGTTACGTCTTTGTATACCATATTATTGATGACTTCCTTGGCTAGGCCCTGTAAGTCACAATTAACATGAGTAGAAACTTTAAACTTTATGATGTCCTTTTTGATGAGGTTTATCTAGTTTGCTACTAGCGTATCACCTCAAATTTCAAGTTCGAGTATATGTTGTCATCATAATAGCTCTGATTTTCATGTGATGCCATTAGCTCATATTAACTTTTGGCTACTTGAAGTCAGGGAAGCTATTATGATGATGCTGGTCTTGGGACTAGTTACGAAAGCTATGGTGATGTTAATAGTAACATCTCTTACTTTCTTGATGCTATGATGTAACATTATATTTACAACTTATTTTACTAGGTCGTTGTCATTCATTAAGCCTTTCCTACGATCATTTAAATTGCTTAGGCAATGATCGTTCTTCTAAATTTCGAGGAAGAAATTTTTATAAGGTGGGTAGGATGTGACAACCCATATCCATCCATACATGTATTTCCGTATTTTACGTATTTCCATTGCAAAAGGATTTCAAATACGTTTGAAGGATTTAAAATAGTTTATATGATTTTAAAATATAATATTTGTCGTACTAGTTTATACGATTATATGCGTATACGATTTATTAGTTCGGAAAATAGTTTTACAAATTCTATAATATATGTTAGTAATTTAAAGTGTAATCACATAGTTATAACTTAATTCCATACTTTTGGGAATCATAAAGTATTTATGAATAATTTTTATAATAAGTTTATATAAGTTATTTTAAAATAGGTTGTCAGGAGTTTAATATCAAAAATGGTTTCAAAATCCTTTATAAAAAAATATATTGAATCATCAAAATAGTTATATCATATTTTAGTGATTTCGAATGTCATCAAATAACTTTAAATAATTTATATAATATTTTCTATTCAATTATTACTGATATATCTGTATCAATTATTTCCTATATAAACGATATCAAAATGATTTCGAACTTTTACATTGTGATATTATGATCATTTAGTACTCCCAAGAATTTTTACGGATTTTTCTGGAGTCAAATTGCCATAGAACCTGCAAACCAGCGACCCAAACATTTTGGACTAAAACTCGTATCTCCGTAGCTCAAACTCTTAAATGGACTTCATATTCGTGATCCTCGCGACGATACGAACCCGTGGTTATGTTTTGGGATTTTTTCGGAGTCGTGTAGGAAAAATGACAAAGTATTACATCGTTTTTACTAATTACCTATACTAATTACGTTTTTACTATTACTTTTACCCCTAACCCCACTTAATTAATTACCCTAACCATCCCATTTAAGCACCTCCCAAAGTTGGTCAGATCTGACATGGGTAGGGATTGATTTAATTCCATATTTAATCTATAATTTTATATTATATATTATATACTATAACCTATATAGATTCTAACATATATATAAGCCCTCTCCCCTCTTCCTTCTTCATAACCTACCCCAAGCTCAGCACCGAGCTCGCTGTAGCCTCCTTCGTGCGTTGACCCTCTCTCACCGTCGCCTCTCCATCGCTCACCGCGCCCCTCTCCTTATTCCCGACATCGCCTACATCGCTACGGCCATTCCTGCCGACCGCCTCCGTCCTTAGAAGCCCCCGGTGTCCCTACAACCTGCACACCCATAGCCCTCCTACTATTTTCCATCGCTTCAGCTACTCCACCACAGGCTGACACCGCCCGTCGCCCGCTTGAGGTCCTCTGCCGCTCCTTACGACTGCTTGACGTAGACAGCCTCGTCGGTGCCCCGTACACCGCCCCCAGTGTCGCCCGCTCTCTCTCGATGAAGAACAAAAGCCCAAGCTACCTCGCCGTCTCCCGTCGCCGCATTACACTGCCAGCGCCAGCGCTTGCTATGCCACCGGACCCCCACCACGCCCCGAGTCCATCCGCACCTCCCTCCATCCCATGCACCGTTCTCAGCCACCGCAGTAGCTCGCTCGAGCTCCAACAGCCCTGCACGCCATAGCTCCACCGGCGTCCCCATGCACCACCGAGCCCTGCTTGCGCCTCCATCTTGCCACCGAACCCATACATGCCTCTTCCATCGTTGCTCGCCCCGCTGCCAAGTCGCCACCATCCCCGGCAACCCCCAACACCCCCCATGAGCCCCTCCGCTGCCTCCATTACCTCGGCCCAACACACCACCATGAGCACCGCCAGACACCCCTGCCAACTTTGCTCGCATCTGTCGCTGCCCTTCGCGTCGACCACCGCCCCCACCGCTGCTTCGCCGCCGTCGAGTAGCAGAAAACCCACCCTGCTGTTGCATAAGAGGAAGGGAGGGAGGGCAGGAGAGGGGGGAGAGAATCCAGTTCGAATATACATTATATGTATATTTATATTGGGTAGGTGTCAGAAAAATACACGGGAAGAGCTAGAAAATCCAGTTCGACGAATCGAACACATTGGCACTAGTTTCATCGCCAAAGGCAAGTATATTTCTCACCGTAAATTTTTGAAGATAAAACCCAATTAAGGGATTATCACTTAAAGATGTATATCGTAAAATTTTCACTTACACTGATGATTCGGGATATAAATTGCTTATTTCCCCCCCCCCAATTTCTGGGCATTTTATGTGTATTTCATGTTATTTTGGCTTTAATACGGGCGTATTTGTGATATTGTATAATATTGAAGCTTATTCGTATTTTATACATAAAATGTGGTTTTTAAGAACTAATTTTTGCTCCTCGTATTTTTCAGGTACTCCTGGGATTTTTTTTGGATTTTCTGGAATTTTTTCAGAATTTTTGGGAATTTCTGGGTATTTTTGGAGATTTATTTGGAGCTTACAAGGAATTTCTGGAAATTTTGAAAAAAAAATTAAAAAAAAATTAAAAGCCTTTTTATGCGGGCCGGCCCGCCTTCGACTTTGGAGCGGGCCGCAACACAGTTGTTTTTAAATAAAAAAAATATTTTTTAAAAAAAATATTACTTGCGAGCGGGCCGGCCCAGCTGGCCGGCCCGCCCGCGAATTTCGCGAAGCAGCGGGGGGGCCAGGGGCACGTGCCCCGCACGTGCCCCCCATTTCGATTTTTGCAGTGCCCGCGTGAGCGGGCGCTAGGGCTAGGCGGGCCGGGTCTCTGACCCGGCCCCGCTTTGTTTATTTTGCTGAGCGCACGTTTTTGGGCGGTGAACGGGCATGCGCCCGCAAGGATCCGACCCGCAACGAATTAATATAGGCTGCCTGTTGCGAAAATGCAGGAGAATCGGCTGTTTGAGTTTTTTTCTTGCGGTTTTGGAGTTTTTTTATGGTTTGGAAGTTCTTGGATGGGGGAGGAGGCCATGGAAGCTTGAGGAGGCTTGGTGGAGCTTGGAGAAGCTTGGAGGAAGGCAAATAGGAGGAGGGAGGAGCTCATTTGGGGGAAATCTTGGTGAAATCTTCCCTCTTCCCCTTTGTATTTTGATATCTCTTTATTGTAATGAAATTGAATGATTTGGTGAATGAAAGTTCCATCATTTGTTCATGATGATAGAGTAGTGTTGATTTGGTGTGGGTTGTGACTAATTGAGTTGGATGTTAATTTAAGCCCTAATTTCCCTCTTTGCCCAATTTCAATGTTAATGTGGGATGTAACATTATGGTTAATTTGATTGGCTAATTCCCGAGAGGGCACGATTTGAGAAAATACCATGATCCTAACTTGATTAGTGCCATGATGATGCATCCCTCCATATTGCAAATTTGTTGTGTTTTTAAAGCTAAATATTCCGATTGGGTTTCCTTAGCCGGATGACCGATTGTGTTATATGCGGTAATTAGGACTTGATTAACGCCAATTTTAATGAGCCCACAACCCATGCTCTCTCTCCTAGCTATCCTAAATTCCACCTTTGGTTCTCTAACCCTAGCCACTTAGGTAAGATTTTCGTTTTCACCACACTTTTTCGACATTTCCACCGTTAGCGAGTTAGTTGTAAAACACTTTATTTTTTGTTATCGATCGATTTTGTGAACGTATAACGAATTGACCCTGTGATCCGACCCGGTACTCACCGGTTATTTTTATTGCATTGACGCTCCTACGCTTGGGAGTGGAGGGCGTGCCCCGTGCGCGTACTTCCGAGTCAACCAATTGGCGCCGTTGCCGGGGACAACGGTTTCTACTATTTGCAATTTTTGAGTGATTTCGAAATTTTTAGTGTGATACTTCTATCTCTTAGTGTGTGTCTTTCCTTTTATTTATTTTTCTCTAATTGAGTCTTTTGGTTGTTTATTTTCATTTTCTTTGAAATTTTTTTTAACAACATGGCATCATCTTCAGATTTTTCGTACGTTGATTTGGAGGATATCCCACTTCCGCCATACTTTCATGGCTCGGAGTGGGAGAACCCTCATGTACATATAAAAAAATTTGAAGAGTGGATGTTTTCATGTCTTGGTGGGAATATTGATGATGATTGCATATATTTTAGATTCTTTCCCTCTTATTTACAAGATGACGCTAGACTTTGGTTTGATTCATTGTCTCTCAACTCATATTTTACTTGGTTGTCATTTCAAGCTGAATTTCTCCGAGTGTTTTTGCCTATCTTTTTGGAGCAGGTACAGGGGCGGGAGTCCATGGAGCAGTATATAGCTGGCTTTGCCCAAGCTGAATGGGAGGCCTACCATCAGGCTTGGCAGAGGTTCACTGATTTAGTGCTTGCATGCCCACACCAGAGTTTCCACGAGGATCATCTCCTGCAGATATTTTATACTGGATTATCGCCATCTGGGCAAGATTTCGTGCAGATGAGCTGCGGGTGGGAGTTCTTTGATTATTCGACCAAGGATTCATGGTGTTACCGGAGGGACCTTGCAGAGTGGGAGCAGACTGCGCCATCTGGAGAGCTATCACTTGGATATGAGGATGATAGCCAGTCCCAGTTTCCACTTCAGGATGCAGAGCAGCAGGTCCAGTACCATCCTGAGGAGCCAGCTGAGGGCTCTTTCCAATGCGACCCTATGGAATATCAAGAAAAACTTGTGAAGAGGGTGCATTGGGGCCAAGTAGAGGAATTCAAGCATATATATTTTGAGGAGTCAGAGGAGATAGATGATGGAGTGCATGTCGACCACGACGGTGACACGATGCATTTTCACTTTGAGGTTGAGGATGAAGCAGATGTGCATGATGACCTAGAGCAGATTGAGGACACCATGGAGCCTGAGCCACAGTCCACTTCAGAGTTAGCCTCACAGGTCGAGGCAGTCGAGTACTTAGGGAGGACGACTGAGATGAACTATTTCTGGGATGAAGAGGGTGATACGTGCTTGGATTTGCCCGAGACGAGTCTACCTCCAGTCCTGTCACATATGTCACTTCCCTCGCCTCAGGATGCGCGCTTGCCAGTCATCGAGGAGGTTTGTCAGGAGCAGTTACCCATTGTGGGGAGTGCCGCAGAGATCGTTGATGTTGATATTGATGTCGAGGAAGAGGATAGTGACGGGGATTGCGAGATGGTATATATTGAGCCCGAGCTCCCTCTTACTCCAGTTTTCTCTCTGCAGCCACTTCCACCTCCTCCTGAGGAAGCGTATCATGCCACACCTAGCGACATTTTTCAGGGAAGTTCCCACCATCTCATGCCTTGCATTTCTGAATCCCCATTTGCACTTCCACATATTTTTGATTCAGATTGTCATCGTTTACACTTAAATTCTTTTTCTGACGACCCATTTTGTAATGCTTTTATTGTAGGGCATGAGGACATGACTTGGATTGATGCAGCTCGTCTCTCACATGACATATATTATCCCAAGGAGATGCTTGGAGTTGCATTGCTGGAATCCAAGGAGGCCGGTGGAGGCCTAGCTCTAAAGACGCTCGCGGAGGAGCGTAAGGATATGATCGAGCAGTTGCCACCGCCGTTATACATTCGGGATCCGCCTTTTGCTAAGGTGTATTCTTTCCTTTATGTAGTGTAAATAAATAAAAAAATTAGTTAGTTTGATTTTGCATGTTTGCTTTCGTATTTTTTTTCTTTTCTAGGATCTTTTGTGAGATCTAATACTCTTCCAACATTGAGGACAATGCTTATTTTAAGTTGGGGGGAGAGTGTTAGAATCTTTAGGTTTGTTAGGATTTTGAGCTAATTTTTTTTTGAGATCCCTCCATGTTTCGCCTCATCCCATGATTTTTATTGCATATCATATTTTGACCTCCTTGTCCCTACGCCATTAGCTTTATTAGTACCTACATGCTTTCATGTTATGCTATTTTTTCGGATTATCACTTTGGTATTGATTTCTCGATGTTTGATTGGCACGTTTTCATTTCTTTTCCAATTTGGAGTCAAAAATGCTAATATGCCGTGTATGAATCTATTTTATACGTCGTGATATCTCTTTGAAATAATTTGGGAATAGTTTGGTGTAAGTGGTCGCATGAATTGGGATGAATGGTGTAGTTTTTGGTTGGATTGGGAGTGGCCATTTGGTTATGTTTTGTTTTCTTCTTAGAAGTGGGTGGATGAGTTGCTAACTTGTGTTGGAGAATGAAAAAGAAAGTTATATAAGTGAATGTTTCTTTCTAATCGAATTGAGTAGCCGGTGTCCCACGAAACATTGGGGAGGACGCCAAAAATGAGATTTAGGGGATCATTCCATCCCTTTGCCTATATAGCGTTATCGCGTGTAGGTATTGGTGGCCGTGTTTGCATTTATAGCGTTATCGCGTGAATGCAAAACATAAACAAACAAAATCCAAAAAACATACAAAAAAAAGAGAAAAAGAAAAGAAAAGAAAAATGAATGAAAAAAAATGAAAGAATAAGCAACATGAGTGATGCAATCTCATCTCCCACAACTTAGATGAATTTCTTTTGTTTTGGCCACTTTCATGAAAGTTAGAAACTATGTCGTTTGTGATATATCCTAATGAATGTGATACGGGCTTATTACTTCACTTTTCTTTGAATTGGATTGATGGGAGTTTCATTTGTTGTTTATTTTCATACATTTGGTATATTGGCTTTGAAATCAATTGGAAATACCATTTTGGGTGTGCCATGAAGATATCTTGAGTTGGTGCATGTTTTTCCATTTAATCCGAATTTATCCCATATTTTGCTAGGGACTAGCAAAAAGCTAGTTGGGGGGTGTGATTCGGGATATAAATTGCTTATTTCCCCTCCCATTTCTGGGCATTTTATGTGTATTTCATGTTATTTTGGCTTTAATACGGGCGTATTTGTGATATTGTGTAATATTGAAGCTTATTCGTATTTTATACATAAAATGTGGTTTTTAAGAACTAATTTTTGCTCCCCGTATTTTTCAGGTACTCCTGGGATTTTTCTGGATTTTCTGGAATTTTTTCAGAATTTTTGGGAATTTCTGGGTAGTTTTGGAGATTTATTTGGAGCTTACAAGGCATTTCTGGAAATTTTGAAAAAAAAAGAAATTAAAAAAATTTAAAAGCCTTTTTGTGCGGGCCGGCCCGCTGGCCGGCCCGCCTTCGACTTTGGAGCGGGTCGCAACACAGTTGTTTTTAAATAAAAAAAATATTTTTTAAAAAAATATTACTTGCGAGCGGGCCGGCCCAGCTGGCCGGCCCGCCCGCGAATTTCGCGAAGCAGCGGGGTGGCCGGGGGCACGTGCCCTGCACGTGCCCCCCCATTTCGATATTTGCAGCGACCGCGTGAGTGGGCGTTAGGGCTAGGCGGGCCGGGTCTCTGACCCGTCCCCGCTTTGTTTATTTTGCTGAGCGCGCGTTTTTGGGCTGTGAGCGGGCATGCGCCCGCAAGGATCCGACCCGCAACGAATTAATATAGGCTGACTATTGCGAAAATGCAGGAGAATCGGCTGTTTGAGTTTTTTTCTTGCGTTTTTGGAGTTTTTTTAAGGGTTTGGAAGCTCTTGGATGGGGGAGGAGGCCATGGAAGCTTGAGGAGGCTTGGTGGAGCTTAGAGAAGCTTGGAGGAAGGCAAATAGGAGGAGGGAGGAGCTCATTTGGGAGAAAATCTTGGTGAAATCTTCCCTCTTCCCCTTTGTATTTTGATATCTCTTTATTGTAATGAAATTGAATGATTTGGTGAATGAAAGTTCCATCATTTGTTCATGATGATAGAGTAGTGTTGATTTGGTGTGGGTTGTGACTAATTGAGTTGGATGTTAATTTAAGCCCTAATTTCCCTCTTTGCCCAATTTCAATGTTAATGTGGGATGTAACATTAGGGTTAATTTGATTGGCTAATTCCCGAGAGGGCACGATTTGAGAAAATACCATGATCCTAAATTGATTAGTGCTATGATGATGCATCCCTCCATATTGCAAATTTGTTGTGTTTTTAAAGCTAAATATTCCGATTGGGTTTCCTTAGCCGGATGACCGATTGTGTTATATGCGGTAATTAGGACTTGATTAACGCCAATTTTAATGAGCCCACAACCCATGCTCTCTCTCCTAGCTATCCTAAATTCCACCTTTGGTTCTCTAACCCTAGCCACTTAGGTAAGATTTTCGTTTTCACCACACTTTTCCGACATTTCCACCGTTAGCGAGTTAGTTGTAAAACACTTTATTTTTCGTTATCGATCGATTTTGTGAACGTAGAACGAATTGTCCCTGTGATCCGACCCGGTACTCACCGGTTATTTTTATTGCATTGACGCTCCTACGCTTGAGAGTGGAGGGCGTGCCCCGTGCGCGTACTTCCGAGTCAACCAATTTGGTACGAGAAAAATATATGTTATGGTACTAAACGAGACAGTCAATTTGACCCCTATTGGAAGAATGCTTATGTATGATTTGCCCTAAATAATTCTTTGAATATATTGTAAAAATGGTTTTCTTTGTTTAAAAATTAGTTTTTGACCTTTTTAAATTGAGAAAAATATCTGATAATTATTGTAAAATCTTGAAAAATACATGCTAGTTTTAGATAAATATTTTTAGCTTAATTAGACTCATTTGCTCAGTTAAAATCATTTCTGTGCTCATTTCTTAATATTATTGCACGTTTCCATGTTTCATATAATTGATGAATTGAATCAAAAGGTTGTGAAATTTTGTGAGAATTATGGTACGGACTATTGAGACACCATGTAACAAATGTAGGCATCTGATAAGATGCAAATGAACAAAACAGACTGAACGACTGATGTACCCGTACTTTGACCCGACATTTGACTTGACCCGTGGGATGAGGTAGTCCACTGTAGTAGGATGTTGCTGATTGACTAGATCCACCCTATTGATAAATCTTGACCGTTGTCCTGATGGAGTCGGTAAGTAGAGAACTGCAAGTAGCTCCCGATGGTTCTGGTGCATCTTAGTTACATCCTTCATCGGACATTGGGTTTTACACTAGAACAAATGTTAGTAAGTATCCACTTCATAGTTTTATATAGTCTTTTCCTTACAGGTTGCAAATCGCTATCAAATGATTAAACTGCTACAGGTTGCAAATTGCTATCAATCGTTTAACTGCTACCAATTGCAAATTACTTTTTTATTTCTTATTACTAATACTATTAAAGGTTCTAACTACTAGCTAATATCGTTTCAGACTTTATATATCTCACCATGCTTTTCTTGCGTCACTTTCATTTATGATGTAGTTCTTACGAATTAAACTCGTTAAATGTTCATATGAAACTTATATCATGCTCTTAATTACTATGCCAAGTTAGAATAACATCTCCTACCATGTTTTAACATACCATGCTTTTCATCATACCATAATTATACTCAATATATGCTTTATCTCTTGCCTTTCTTATACGTATTGTTTTTTTACCTTTTCATTTACTATGGGATTATACTTGCCGAGTAACCCTCGCTGGCGAGCATTTCATTTTGTTGTCTTATGAAATGTCCATCAGGACTTGAGAGTGAGTTTACAGAGGATCCTACTATAGAGGTCGAGCCAGTGCTCGAGGATCACGTAGAGTTCCCGCCCACAGAAGACTAGGGTGTTTTCATTTAACTTTATGCCGACTTCATTGTCCATGATCTACCACATTTCGATGTTATTATTGGCATCAATTGGTTGGGAGATTCCCATGCTTCGATCGATTTCAGCATCAAGGAAGTGGTGTTCAGGATTTTAGGCCACCCAGAGTTCGAGTTTCATAGCAGAGAACGATCGATTGGGCCCGTTAGATTCCGGGCCAATCTGGAGGAGTTGATTGTTGTTGCCATGCAGATGGAGACCAGTAGACCAGCAGTCTCAGAGACTTGACGACGTCTTTCTGGATGATATTTCAGGATTTCCACCCTACAGAGCTTTGGAGCTCAGCATAGATCTGATGCTGGGAGCGCAACCTATTTCGTAGGCGCCGTATCGGATGGCTCATGTAGAGCTTGAGGAGTTGCGGAAGCAGTTGAACGAATTGTTGTAGAAGGGATTCATACACCCTAGAGTGTCACTTTGGGGTGCACCAGTTCTATTGGTGAAGAAGAAGGATTGATCCCGCAGGATGTATGTGGACTACAGAGGGCTGAATGCAGTGACCGTGGAGAATAAGTATCCGCTGCCTCGGATTGATGATATTTTCGACCAACTTGGAGGTTTGAGGGTTTTCTCGAAATTTGATTTGAGGTGCGGGTACCATCAGCTGAAGGTGAAGAAGGACGATATTCCGAAGACGGCCTTTAGGACAAAGTACAGACACTATGTGTTCGTAGTCATGCCATTTGGTGTGACTAACGCTCCAGCAGTGTTTATGAACTTGATGAATTTAATTTTCTACGACTTCCTGGATAAGTTCGTCGTCATCTTCATCGACGACATTCTTATTTACTCGAAGTCCGAAGAGTAACACAGTCGTCATCTGAGGACAGTGTTGGAGACACTGAGATGTCATAAGCTGTATGCCAAGTATAGCAAGTGCGAGTTCTGGTTGGATAGAGTCGCATTCCTGGATCACATAGTGTCTGGTGATGGCATATCTGTAGATCTGGAGAAAGTCAGAGCAGTCAGCGAGTGGCCGACCCGCAGTCAGCATCAGATATCAGGAGCTTTCTTGGATTAGCTGGCTACTACCGTCGGTTCATCAAGGATTTTTCGAGGATTGCTGAGCCGATGACGAAGTTGACAAGGAAGGATATGGAGTTCTATTGGTCAGAGGCTTGTGAGAAGGCCTTCAGTATTTTGAAGGAGAGATTGACCACATCAACGGTGTTGGCTGTACCGGATGGAGAGGAGTATGGCACGGAGCATTGCCAAATGTTTAGTATGCCAGTAGGTGAAGGCAGAGCACCATCAGACAGCAGGATTGCTACAACCGCTTTCTTTCCAGAGTGGAAGTGGTAGCACATCACGATGGATTTCGTGACAGGCATACCTCGGAGCCCGAAGCAGAACGACGCAGTCTGGGTGATCGTTGATCGATTAACCAAGTCTACACATTTCATACCTTTCCGAGTGGGACGGTCCACGAAAGTCTTAGCGAGGAAGTATCTAGAGGTAAATATTATTTTACTTCTCTATTATTAGTTCCCCTCTTAAGATTTAGTCCGTGATGTAGACCATGTACGTGCAGGATATTGTGCGCTTACATGGAGTTTCGGTGAGCATCGTATCTGACAGAGACTCGAGATTTACATCTCAGTTTTGGAAGAGTCTGCAGGAGAATCTTGGTACGAGTCTGAGTTTCAACAAGGCGTATCACGCACAGACCGATGGCCTGTCAGAGAGGACGATTCAGATTCTAGAGGATATGCTGAGAGCTTGTACACTCGATCTGAAGGGTTCGTGGGAAGATCATCTCCATCTAGTGGAATTTTCCTACAATAACAGCGACCAGGCAAGCATTGGCATGGCGTCGTTTCCTGTCATATATGGAAGGAAATTTCGATCGCCACTGAGCTGGGATGACATCAGAGACCGAGAGCTGTTGGGTCCGGAGATGATTGTAGAGGCTGTGGATGTCGTGAGAGACAACATGGATAAGCTCCGGATTGCACAGGATCGTTACAAGCATTGGACAGACACCAAGAGGTGACCTTTGGAGTTTCAGCCAGGAGATCATGTCTTCCTAAAGATTTCTCTGAACCGCGGAGTCATTCGTTTTGGGAAGAAGGGAAAGCTGAGTCCGAGGTATATTGGACCGTTTGACGTGCTAGAGCGTGTGGGAGCAGTGGCTTATCACCTTGCTCTGCCACCATATTTGGAGGGATTTCACGACGTATTCTGCGTATCTCAGCTACGTCAATACGTCAGTGACCCATCGCACACTGTGGATTTTTCAGAGATCACAGTTCGACTGGACCTGAATTATGAGCAGCAGCCAGTGCAGTTTTGGACTGTCGACAGAAGCAGTTGAGGAACATGGTAGTCGACCTGGTGAGAGTGATGTGGCGTCACGGATCAATTAAAGAGTCCACGTGGGAGCGTGAAGAAGAGATGAGGGACAATTACCCGTATTTATTTTCCTGAGCAGTAGTTGATGTAAATTCCGAGAGTGGAATCATTTCTTAAGGTGGGTAGGATGTAACGGTCGTTTTTTCGACCGTGTGTATTTCAGCGCGTACTTTCTTTTTCGTATGCATATTTATTGTGACATCCTCTTGTATCCTAAATGTGCGAAGTTATATAACGTTGTGACCCTCAGAGAGAGTAGTTATTTGTGGAATATTTTGTGAACGTCATTTCACGGGTCATTCTTCCACAAATCAGCTTTGAATGAAGAGGTGTCTTAACTTTTAGACTTCGACTTTGGGTTTTTATTTTTAGTATAGTTTTTCGTGAACCTAGCGCGTGACCGATCACCGTACCCTCGATTCTCTTGTCACCACGATCGTCCCTATATTTTTCTTGTATTTTTCGGACACCGTTAGACTGACCTTTCACCCTGATTATTTTTAGTCTTTAATTAGCCCTAAACTAATTCAAATTTCAACCCCTAATCACCAAATCAAATCAAATCCTATTTGGATCATACGTATCATGCTTTATTCTCCTAGTCTATTTGCATCCTAAGTCTACCCTCCACCTCTCACACACACTGTCTCCAATCTATCCCTTAATTACACCCTTTTCTACCCATCTTTAGCATATATCCATCTATTACTTACGCAACCCTAGCAACCTAGGGTTTTTGGTTCTCCCAACCGCCAACTTCCCATCTCTATGCACGCAAGAGTCCAGGCCGTTTCTTCTCCCCTTGATAGCACTACAGCCATCCCCTCTCCCTTGCACAGTCCAGCCACCCCTTCGACTGCCGGCCAACCTCCTCCCATCCACGGCGCGAACCCCATCGTCCGGCCAAGAAAAACACTGATTGCCCTCAACCATCTCCACGCAAGCGGCCACCTCTCCCCCTTGCTTCTCTTTCCCTCTCAAACACAGCCGTACACTCTCCTTGCTCACGGCCCCCTTGCTCCACCTGCGACTGCCGACACCACCACCCCAACGACAGACACCGCCGGCCTGCCCTTCAAACCGCTGACACCTCCCCCTTGAAACTGACGGCAGCCCTCTCTCTCCCTCAAAGCTGACGGCAGGCCCCCTTTACCGCCGGTCACCACCAGGTAGAACCCCCCCGTGCGCTCGGCCACCTCCATGCACGGCACCCTGCTGCCGACACTCTCTCTTTCTCTCTCCCCTTGAGGATCCGACAGCCCTCCCTTAGCTAAACTACAGGCCACCCCTCCACCTTGACAACCTCTGCGCGCGCCTCCCTCACAGCCGTTGGCCACCACTCTAGATCCGACACGCCGTCGACCCTTCAACCCCATCCCGGCAGCCCCCTTGCGCCCCTAGGAGCCCACGCATGCCACAGATCTCGCGGCCTCCCGACATCGCTACCGCTACCGTTGTTGCTTCGTTGTGATACTCGCAACCGAGACGACCCCGACGCCGTTACCATTTCGCTGTGCTACCCATAGCCGAAACGATCCTGAGGCAATCCTTACTGCACTACCTGCAGTCGAGGACACCGTGCACCGCCACCATTCCAGATCCGACGTTAGACTCGTGCACATTTGTCTTACTTGGTTGGTTCCCCACACTCGTAGTAACCCACACCATAAGACATCAAAACCTAATTAAAATCAACAACTTAACTCACTAAATTTATTTTACGCTCCTTTAAAATGATGTGCAATCATTGATCGACGATTGGACATTTTTAACTGTGCACATAGGGTAAAATCGTCGAATAAGCTGATCATTCAAATTTGACTTGAAACTGATAGTATAGCCCCGATCAACTTAGAAAAACCCTAATAGGATTGCTAAATCGGTCCTGACACCGCCGTTGACTTGTGACAGCAGACTTTGACCGACGCGCTACCAGAGACGAGATGCTTCCGACAGACGTTCTTCTTGCCACCGCAGGCAAGTGTACCCACTTGCGTAGTTACGGCCACGTCTCGGCCACTTCCTTCTTAAAATTGTAAATTGTTGAAAAAGAGAACCGAACATGAAATGATAGCGTATGGGACCCCTCATGATAGCCTAGACTTGACAACGAAGTCTAGGTACAAACTACTATAACTGTCATGCTTGGAATTATCTGTGTGTGTGTGGACACCCTAGAATGAACGAACATACTATACTCATGTCATGCCATGTAACATCATTTACAAAATGTCTTGCACAGCCTGCGGGTAACAGGGCACTCTTCGAGACAGAGAGAGTGACCCCTTGTACAGATACACGACCTGCAGGAAGCCCGTCACTCATCGAGTGAGTGAGTGACCCTTGGCAACCTGCAGGAGTTGAGACACCCACCTAGCAGAGTGGGTGATCCTTGGTACGGAATAACCTACGGGAAGTTTGGCACTCATCGAGTGAGTGAGTGACCCCTGTAACCCGTGGGTATAGAGGAACTCACCTAGCAGAGTGAGTGGTCCTCGTCCAGTCTTGTCTTGAGCACTTGGGGTGGGGTAGGGTTGAGCGGTCACCAGGTTAGAGAGTTTGGCCTCTTTCTAAGTTGAAGGCGTGAATCCTCTTGATGTCGAGTCGCTTGGTGTCACACGGTCTTGGTGTCGAGTCGCTTGATGTCACACAGTCTTGTCTTGTCTAGTCTTGCCTTGCCTTATTGTCGGTAGCACACGCTACGATGATTGCCTGCCACGTTAACTTTCCGCACAGGCTTTACTTTCTGTGCATAAATGTATAAATGTCATTTTGTTGCATCTCTCATGTAATCAAATTTAAAATGTCATCTTTAAGTTCCTTTACACTTGCAGTAGAGTCTTCTCACCTTTCCCTTATAGACTTTACCTGACGTACAACTCCTTTTCTCTTGGGTGTTGTACGTCAGGTACGGAGACAGAGTACACAGACGAGCCAGTCTTACTTGAGGACTTGGAGCCGGAGTACGTTGACCTGGAGTACGTTCCAGACGAGGACCAGACGTAGAGGTTCCACACCGTTGTTGACTTACGGAGGTTACTGCTTTCTAGTTTGGGTGCGTAGCACCATTTTTACTTCTTGTCTAGGTTGGGTGCGTAGCACCATTTGTTTCCCTCTCTGCAGTTGTAGTCATGCTTGGGCTTCTTTTATAGACTTGATATAATGTTGGATGTTATCTCTTTAGTAATGAATGCAATTTCCTTTCGAGTACTCTTATTTTATTGTTATGAACTTTTATATGCAACAACCTGTAATTAAATGGTATCTCTACAAATGCTTATTGGGCCCGAGCCTCACAGCTCCGGCCCATGCGGACCTCCGTCCCGTCCTCGCTTCTGTACTGGGAAGCGGGGCGTGACAAAAGGTACATGGCAGTTCTATACAAAATGTAAGAAGTGACAATTCTATTTAACTTGTTCGATATATCCATTTCGATCTATTCAATAGTGTGTGCAAGTTCGTGACTAAGGTTCACGTCTTTAGACGGATAGTAAGTGAATCTGCCTTTAGTGCCCCCGAAAGGTGACCCGTTGACTACCGAAAGGTGACCCGTTCACTACCGAAAGGTGACCCATTCACGTCTTTAGTTCGTGACTAAGGTTTAGTGCCCCCGAAAGGTGAACCATTGACTACCGGCTAGTGCCCACGAACCCAACCCCATGCAAGTGTACTTTTATTGTCTGGACTACGAGCTAGATACAGCTAACCGAGCCATCAGGGGTTATAATATTGGACAAGCCAGGTGAGTGAACAAACTCTTTTGTCATTGTTCTATGATTTGCCAAAACTTGGCATGCAATGTTTATGATTAGCCACCGGCCAGCAAGTCTATGAGTAGCCAAACCGGCCATCAAGTCTATTATATGTCTTTTGCAAATTACAAGGCTTTTATTAATTAAAAATGTCCCCACACATGCACACACAGGTTTTGATCTCGTCAACTGACTTAATGAAAGTGTCCACACAATGCACACACAGATATTTATCTAACAATACACGAAAGTAACCACATGGAGTTTGTTGTCACAACTAGATGAAACAATATTTTAAAATATGTAAAAAGTGCACACTTTCCTGATTTAGTCATTTTCGGGTGTCGATGCGATGGTAACGAGGTGCACAATTTTTCCTGTGAAGTTGGATTTGCGATATTAAGTTAATCGTGATTTAGAAGAAAAAATAATGCTAAAACTTTACTTTATACTACACTGTTAAACCTAACTCGTACACCTATAAACTACTAACAGTAATATAGGTTGCACTTACACTGTAAACTATAATATATAGGTTGTACTGTTCTAATAGATACTGTTCATCCCTAGGTTGTGCAGTTCATTACTTATAGTACACCATCCCAATAGACTAGTATACATAATATAGGACTGTAGTTATATAGATATTTAAAATGCACACTGATGACGTGAAGACACAACTCACAGCTTTGATTACATGTTTGGAACTTGCGTTTGCAGGTGGCCTGCGGCTCGGATGACGACTCATTGGAGAGGACGCGTGGTGATGGTGGTCGGCATAGGGGAGCTTTCGGTGGTTCAACAGCGATTGGAGGTGGCCTACGGCGGTAGTGGTAGCGGCCAACGGCAGCAGCAGTGGTCTCCGGTGGTGTTACGAAGTGGGCTGAGGGGTGCTCGACGTGCGGCGTTGAGCGAGGGTGGGTGGTACGAGCTGATTTCAGAGCACTGATCAGAGGGCGCTTCGGCGAAAGCTGTGAGGGTTAAGGTCGGGCTTACCGGAGGTGGGTCGGAGGGAGGAGGGGATACGGTGCAGGGGAGCTGGGGTCAGGGGTTTGGAGAGGAGGGAGGAGGCAAAGGGCTGGTGGTGCGAGAGAGAGGGTGCAAGCAGGGTCGGATGGTGAAGTGGTTACCGGTGGCTCGGGGTGTTGGCTGGGGTGTAGGGTGTGTGCGTTGGCACCTGGGGGTTAGGGTTCGGCGAGAAGTGCAGGCAGTGGCTGCTGGTCGGAGGTGAGTGGTCTGGGGAGAAGGAAGGTGATGAGGCGGAGGAGATCGGGGTTGGTCGGAGTTGAGGTCGCCGGTGATGGAGGAGGGAAGGGTTGCAGTTTAGGGTTAATCCGAGGCTTAGGAGGAGGGCAGTGGCAATGTTGAGGCTGCTAGGTTGGAGTTGTTTCATTGAAGAGAGAAAGAGATGGCCTGTGTTTGGCGAATGAAGGGATGCAGGCTTTATGAAGAGGAAGGAGGAGCAGACGAGCGACGTGGGGGGGGGGGGAGGGGAGGGGAGGTGCAAGACCCATGCACGAGAATCGTGCG
Organism: Scilla litardierei; assembly: GCA_030789695.1. Lineage (NCBI taxonomy): Eukaryota > Viridiplantae > Streptophyta > Magnoliopsida > Asparagales > Asparagaceae > Scilla > Scilla litardierei. Next base: position 636,826,481 of record CM061142.1, on the reverse strand, counting down.
GGTGCTGCTGAGAACATGGGGGTTTATGGGAAAAGTTCTGAAAGTTAACCACATGAAGGGGAGAGCTGCACGTGGGGTTTGTTAAGATTTTTGCAAGGGATTAGTGGAAGGGTAAGAGAACGATTGGTAGGGGGAAAGTTAGCTAGGATCAGTTAGTTAGGATAGAAAAAATAAGAATTAGGTTAGATTGTTATTAGGTTTGGATTTAAAAGTAATTAGTTAGGATATAAGCTCAGTTAAATAAATGTATAGCGTTAGAAATATTCTAGGGTTTTGAATTTAAAAGTTTAGTTTAGAAAAATAATAATATTATTAATAATTAGATTTTTACAACTTCACCCCTTGGCAACCAAAAATTGTAAGGAAAAAATACCGGAGTGATCGCGCCTCCTGGAGGATCGTGAATGCGGGGTCCGATCGTGAGCTTGAGCTAAGGAAATAAACACCAAAAATGAAAACGCAAAAATACACAAAATATGATGTAACAAATGAAGTATGTACGGAAATTCATATGACGGAAAAGTGGTCGTTAGATCCTACACACCTTAAGAAAAATTCCGTCCTCAGAATTTGTTAAGCCAGATAAGGATCAAGGAAACACCTAATAGACGAATGATGAAAGTGACATCACAGTATCAAGGAAGCAAAAGACATATATAGATGAACGAAAACTTCTGAATTGAAAAGGGTCAAAGATTGGAATAACTACAATCAAAACAATACCTAAGAATGACAAGGCGAAGATAGACGCATTTATGATACGAATCAATAAACGTGATGATAGAGCATGATTCATACTCCATCATTAGTCACTTGCTCATCATCTCGAATTTCCTCGGTGACCATAGAGAAAGTATGGTGTTGAATGAGACGCTGGAAAACCAGAGGTGATTCCTGTTGAGCAGGTCCAGGTACTCCAGCAGGTGCTTGACAGTTCTGGTTGTGAGTGCAGTCTCTCGCAACATGTGTAGGTACTTCGTAGATCAGGCATTGGTTCAGCCTCTTCCTATAATACTGCCTCAGATGTCCAGTTTTTCCATAGAAGTGGCAGATTAGCTGTGTTCGGTCGACATGAGCAGATGGCCTCTTGAACTGTATGGTCTGGGGAGGCTGAAAATTTCCTCCGGGCTCCATCCTAGGTGGCTCCATGTGACGCTTGCTTTCTCCAGTTGAAGGTACTACTGGAAGTCTTTCCACAACTTCATGTTTCCGTGCACAATCCAAAACGTCCTGGAGGGTCGTCAATTTCACCGAGGTTATCGAGGCTTGAACTTCGGGATTCAGGACTTTGCGAAACTAAAATGCACAGTCTTCTGGGTCCTCGACCAGGTGGGGCGCAAAGCAGCTGAGCATAGCAAATTCAGCCTCATACTCATCAACAGTCCTATCTCCTTGGGCCAGATTAGCGAAGTGCTGCTGAAGTTCCCTTTTGGATACCTTAGGAAAGTATTTATCATCAAACCTTTCCTGAAACATGTCTCAAGAGATCGGTCTGACTAAACGTCTCTCTTCCAGTTACCACCAGCTCCTAGCATTGTCGGTCAATTGGAGCTTCACAACGTCGACCCATCCCGACTGCAGTATACGAGCAGCACTCAGCTTATCTTCAGTTCATTGGGCCCATTCATCAGCAGCTAAATGCCCTTCTTTCCTCGACAAACTCTTGGGTTGCAGCTCATGGAATTGCTTAATTCCGGGTTCAGCTCGAGGAGGTGGCGGTGCAGGTTGTGCATGCTGTCGTCCTTGTTGAATCAGTTGCTGTTGAATTTCCAACTTCCCTCTCATGACACCCATAAGTTCATGGATATCGAGAGTACTGCTTCCGTTGGCTCCATTTCCATTTCGAGTGTAGGGTCCACCTGCCATGCTGTAAAAGAAACAAAGTAAACATTTGCATACAAGATCTATCTAGACAATCTTGCTAATAATGACATCCATATTGTTCCGAGTATTTTGTAGAATGCATGACCTGCATGTGCCACCACTAAAACCTGTCACGCCCCGCTTCCCATTATACTGGGGAGCGAGGATGCGAGCGGGTCCGCATGGGCTTGGGCGGTGAAGCCTCAACCCAACAAGCGTCTGTGAGTAAACCATACACAGGTCCTTGCATGCAAACTCAGAATAATAGATAGAATTTCATTATTACAACATCAATGTCTGATTACATGTACACAAATAAGGCCTAGCATGGCCATTAGAACAGTTACATGGAATTGAAATACACCTGAATGAAATACAACAACAAGTATTAAATTTTAGCAAAGCTGCGAAAGCACGCCGTTCCTCATCAGTGGGTCTCGTACTCCTGATCAACTAGCCCAGCCTTAAGGCATGCTCCTCTGCAAAAATCTGTCTAACACCTGATGTATATTTTAGAAGATAGAAAACAAGGAAATATACGTCAGCGAGGGTCGCTCGGCAAGATTCAAAAAGTTAGTAGAAATGACCCTCGGCAAGGTTTTCAAAATGGTTACATGTCATTTTAAAACATTTATAATGATAATTATAATTGCAGGTGATACGACTATTTTGATCGGGTCCGGAGGAGCCAAGTCAGCCACGACCAGTCAACCAGCCAAACTACGGCCTCGGGCTCCGGCCCAAGGATCTTACGGGCGGGTCGCGTTTCTCCACCCGCGACGAGGGCCCAAGAGATTGCCCACTTCTGTAGTGGAGGAAATCGGGGCCCAAATCGAGGAAGCCTTCGCCAAATATGGCAGCCGCCTCGTGCCATCATGATCCGCCAGACATGGCAACCGCAATGCCCATTACTCCAGCCTTCATGGCCCGCCAATTATGGCAATCACTCATGGCCATGACTCCACCTTCATGGCGTCATCAAGTGGGCGCAATTAGAGGGGGTCAACACTTCCCCATTTGCACGACCCCATGAATGGCGGCCATAATGTGACGTCATGGCACATTATGAGCGTGGTTCGTCTATATGAGGAGGAGGCAGGCGTCATTGAAAAGGGGCCGGATCTTCACCACCTAGAACAGAGGTACCTCATACTCCCATCTTACACCTTCTTCCACCTTGAATATTTCTCCTCCAAAGCTCGGCCCGAGGACTCGAGTATCGGTCTCTTCACGAGCCATACTCGATCCCACCGAGCACTTATCAGGCCAGATCTGACTTTGGCATTGGAGGGGCTTCGGTCGGAACCAAGGTCCGACCCCCCTGACGAGCTCTCTCGTCTATTCAGGTCCAGGAGTTCCAGTGACGCCGAGGCTACCCCTCGGCGTCCTTCCAGCCAGAGCCGAGCGCCCTCGTCCCCGACCTCGTTCGTCTCCTCCGTCACGAGGCCGTCGCTCTGCCGAGGCTACCCCTCGCCGAGCCGACGTGAGGATCCGCACGCCACGCTGCGAGCGACTCTGCCTTTAACCGATCCCGGAGGCTGTCATCTCGCCGAGGCTACCCCTCGGCCCGCCAAAGAACGGAGCCGCGCCTTCCTGCTCGAGCGAACGCGCCGTCGGTCGACCCCACCGGTCATCTCCGTCTCGAGCGACAGCCACGACAACTCGGGGGTCCCGCGCGTCCCCTCTTTGACCGCGTTGACCACGCACCTTCCATACTATTAATGTGTTCTGCGAAAAATAGCAGAAACATTTGGCGCCGTCTGTGGGAACGAGTCAACATCTACGACGTCAACCACACCGACGATGACTGGTTCCACTAATCAAGGGTCTAAAAGGCCAAAGTTCCGAAGGGGCGACGGGCATCATCGCACCGAACCGTCGACTCCTTATCGTCACAACTCGGACGTAACAACTAACGAGCAATCGAAGCATTCCAAAGTCGTAGTATCCCCCATCGAACATTGGATCGAATAATTCTCAGGCTTCAGAGACCCTGTCATACTTGGCCTAAGCGCTGAGAAGCACAATCCGAGGGATTGACATCTCGGAGGGGAATATAGCCACATGCTTTTGTTGGGGGGATGCAGACTTTCTTCTCAATCATCAATAAGGGGCAGATTCATCTCTACGCTCAAGCGAACCCCTATGACCTTCTCAAATCCCGAGACGACGTTGTTCCCACGGTTCCACCGACGTGAGCGTTCGATGGAGCACCAGCAATATGGCACATACAACCATCCTCGAGGACGGCGTCGCTCATGCCGTCACCCCCCCCACCAAGGCCACCGACAGCCTGGGCGGTCAGACCACGTGTGACGTCGCCTATGAAGAGAACGAATCTTGCATCAGCGGCATCTTCAGGAGTCTCAGAGGAGGGACTCGACGGAACGTCTCCATCTCCTCATCCGACCGACTCGGGCAAGGTCGACGCTCTCGACCCGACCCCCGCCGGTTCGATCCCCTTTGATCGTGCGAAGGCCACTCCACCGAGTTCCGATCTCCACGGATCGGCAGGCTCCATGGATTTCCTCGGATCAACGGGTCGAATGTACGGCCAATAAGTCGGATCCATCATTCGACGGCCGGTGGATGCTCTCCTGGCGACATTCGACCCGCCGGTCGGGTCTTCAAACTGCCATTTGCAGAAGGCCGAGCATTAATCGAAGCAAATTGAGGCGGCCATGCGTCGAGCCGCAGAAGTCCAAGCACCTGATAGATTGATCTTCAATCGAACTCCTCCAACCGAATCTTCCACATGTCAGAGTACGTCTGATCGGTGCTATCAGGCCTCCCCCTCTTTACCGAGCGGATTGTCGATCCATGCATCGATCGGTGAAGACCTCCCGTATTTTATCTCCCTGTTCTTGAAGAATTTCAGTGGTGATCGTCCCAAGATCAACACGAGAATGACAAAGATGAACGCACCGACCTGCGGGAGATCCACTCACCTAAGGTCCTTCTTTCACCTTAGATATACGGTATCGACTCCAGGTGTGGAGTTCTTCATAAGCTCGACAGTGGGAGATCCACTCGCCTAAGGTTCTACCTTCTTCTTCGCCGGCGATCACCACGAGGACGACGCAGCCCCAAGGACATCGGCCCGGACCTGGGCCAGCGACCAGCGACCAGTGATCATCAGTAAGGACATCGGCCCCTCGTTGCCTCGATCCCCGACCAGCGGCTTTCTGATCGCATCCAGCGACGGGGAGGTGGTAGCGGCAGCAGAAGATCGTGCCTCGTTCTTTGCCTGATTGATCGAGGTCGCTGTTGAGATCGGGTCTCCTCCTCATATGAGCGGTGCCATTCGGACCCGGATCCGACCGATCCTCAAGCACCGAGCTCGAGAACCCCCGTCGAGATCCGAGTCCTTCGACAGACAACGGGTCAGAGCCCACTGACCTCCTTGTCAGCGCTAAATTTTCTCTCTCTGGGATGTGCAAGAAGAGACGACAAAAATTGATGACGGCCAGGAAGTTGGAAGATCCCCCGGAAAACGCCATCGACGAGATCCTGCTCGTCTTCCGACCAAAGACGACGTCCGTACGAGCGTCCTCTCGTGATCATGGAGCGACCGATGGAAGTCGATCCCCGATCTCGATCTCTCCTTCATCCCACTCGCTGTTGTCGCCAAAACCATCCGCCTCTTCAAAACACCGGGCCAAAGCAGCCATCTCGATCGTAACATCGATTCTGGTGTCTGGCATTTGGTCAAGGCCCCCCACCATGGTCGAAGCCGCACCACGGATCGAAGCCTTGCCCTGGGGATGACCTTGTTTCAACCCTCCGCGTCGTCATCTAATTGCCGAAGACCCAATTCTGACCAAGATGAACCCGTCAAACTGCTACGCCTCCAATCGAAGAAGACCCGACTGAGCTCCCATCGTTGTGCCGCCCCTGCCAAGCTACCTTGGTCGAGCTGCCGAACGGACAAGAGCTGGAGCAGGAGCAAGGATCCAGACAAACGCTAGAGCCGGAGCTGGAACTGGAACGGGAGCGGGAGATACGATCCGGACAAAAGCTAGAGCTGGGACTGGAGCTGAAGCTGGAAATGGAACTGGAGCTGTGTCTAGACGAAGCCGCCCCATGCAAGAGGAGACTGACCACACCAGTTCAAGCCGACCCAGCAAAAAGGTCAAACTGTCCTCTTCCCCCTTGCTAATTAATTGTGTGCTATCAGACAACTACAAGAGCTTCCCTAACAATTCTCCTCTCTTAAACTTCTTGCGAGATGGTGATAAAAAGCCACATCCTCCGGCTTCAACAAATGTCTCACAAAAAGCTTGTAGATAAGACAGCCATGGTCGCGACAACGCCGGATCACACGGCGACCGGCATTGCGGCCTCGGCCTACTTGAGGGAGAAGGCGCAAGGAGTGCGTCTAGATCGGGGGACGGGCCAGGAAGACGCGGGGCTACGAGTGGCCTGGCAAGGTCGCCAAGGAGAATGAGATCTCGATCGAGTTCAGACAAGAGACATCACCGATGACCCTCGCAAGCGTCGGGCTTAGCCCTGACTCGGCCTTCATCGATGGCCCTACCACCATCTCTGGCCATTGTCTCGACGTCTGCCATACTACCACCGTGCCGCCCCTGCCGAGCTACCTTGGTCGTACCGCCAAACAGACAAAAGCGGGAGCCGGAGCGAGAGCAGGAGCTGGAGCAGGAGCAAGGATCCAGACAAAAGATGGAGCCGGAGCCGGAGCTGGAGCTGGAGCTGGAGCTGGAGTGGGAGATATGATCCAGACAGAAGCTGGAAATGGAACTGGAACCGTGTTTAGACGAGGCCGCCCCATCCAAGAGGAGGCCGACCACACCAGTTCAACCGACCCAGGAGGAGGCCGACCAGACGAGTCCGACCGCCTTGCCAAGTATCTGAGTCTCAGCGCCAAGCCACCTTGTCGAGCTTACAAAGTTATCTCCACTGCGACGGAGCTGTTGGACCAATCGAGCATTCAGACCGCTCCTCTGACCGTGGCCGAGCCGATCTGGCCAAAGCGCCATCGTCTGAGTTCGAGCATCCAGACTGCTCCCCCGATCGTGACCGAGCCGATCTGGCCGAAGCACCACCGACTGTGCTGCTGGGTTTCCGCTAGCCGAACAGCTCCTGCATCAACCCGAGTGGGACGAAGTAGTGGCAGAGCGCCTCCATGGAATCTTTGAAAGTCTTCACAAGGTCCTTATTTCTTCGGCCGTAAGTCGAGGGGCAACTCCCCTCACCACCGAATGAACGGATCGGTCGAAGGGTCGAGGCAACTCCCCCGGATAGCTGACTCACTCCTTCGTCAGCCGTAAGTCGAGGGGCAACTCCCCTCGCCACTAAACGAATCTCCATCGTCAGCCGTAAGTCGAGGGGCAACTCCCCTCGCCACTGAACGAATCCCCTTCGTCGGCCGTAAGTCGAGGGGCAACTCCCCTCGCCACTGAACGAATCTCCTTCGTCGGCCGTAAGTCGAGGGGCAACTCCCCTCGCCACTGAACGAATCTCCATCGTCAGACGTAAGTCGAGGGGCAACTCCCCTCGCCACTGAACGAATCCCCTTCGTCAGCCGTAAGTCGAGGGGCAACTCCCCTCGCCACTGAACGAATCCCCTTCGTCAGCCGTAAGTCGAGGGGCAACTCCCCTCGCCACTGAACGAATCTCCATCGTCAGACGTAAGTCGAGGGGCAACTCCCCTCGCCACTGAACGAATCTCCTTCGTCAGCCGTAAGTCGAGGGGCAACTCCCCTCGCCACTGAACGAATCTCCATCGGCAGCTGTAAGTTGAGGGGCAACTCCCCTCGCCACTGAACGAATCTCTTTCGTCAGCCATGAGTCGAGGGGCAACTCCCCTCGACACCAAACAGACGAGCTCAATCTCAGTGCTAGGGGCAACTCCCCTCGCCACCGAACGAACGAGATCGATCGTAAGGCTGGGGGCAACTCCCCCAGCAGACCGACCCACTCCGTCGTCGGCCGTAAGTCGAGGGGCGACTCACCTCGCAACCGAACGGATCTCGGAATGACGATCTATCGTCATTAGCCAACTCCGCAGGACGGACCAAATTCTACAGAAAGAGCAACTTCTTCCCCATTATACTACATCTCCCGACCTCCACCTCAACAATGGTAGAGCTCAGAAGATGGGGGCAATTGATACGACTATTTTGACCGGGTCCGGAGGAGCCAAGTCAGCCACGACCAGTCAACCAGCCAAACTACGGCCTCGGGCTCCGGCCCAAGGATCTTACGGGAGGGTCGCGTTTCTCCACCCGCGACGAGGGCCCAAGAGATTGCCCACTTCTGTAGTGGATGAAATCGGGGCCCAAATCGAGGAAGCCTTCGCCAAATATGGCAGCCGCCTCGTGCCATCATGATCCGCCAGACATGGCAACCGCAATGCCCATTACTCCAGCCTTCATGGCCCGCCAATTATGGCAATCACTCATGGCCATGACTCCACCTTCATGGCGTCATCAAGTGGGCGCAATTAGAGGGGGTCAACACTTCCCCATTTGCACGACCCCATGAATGGCGGCCATAATATGACGTCATGGCACATTATGAGCATGGTTCGTCTATATGAGGAGGAGGCAGGCGTCATTGAAAAGGGGCCGGATCTTCACCACCTAGAACGGAGGTACCTCATACTCCCATCTTACACCTTCTTCCACCTTGAATATTTCTCCTCCAAAGCTCGGCCCGAGGACTCGAGTATCGGTCTCTCCGCGAGCCATACTCGATCCCACCGAGCACTTATCAGGCCAGATCTGACTTTGGCATCGGAGGGGCTTCGGTCGGAACCAAGGTCCGACCCCCCCGACGAGCTCTCTCGTCTATTCAGGTCCAGGAGTTCCAGCGACACCGAGGCTACCCCTCGGCGTCCTTCCAGCCGGAGCCGAGCGCCCTCGTCCCCGACCTCGTTCGTCTCCTCCGTCATGAGGCCGTCGCTCTGCCGAGGCTACCCCTCGCCGAGCCGACGCGAGGATCCACGCGCCACGCTGCGAGCGACTCTGCCTTCAACCGATCCCGGAGGCTGTCATCTCGCCGAGGCTACCCCTCGGCCCGCCAAAGAACGGAGCCGCGCCTTCCCGCTCGAGCGAACGCGCCGTCGGTCGACCCCACCGGTCATCTCCGTCTCGAGCGACAACCACGACAACTCAGGGGTCCCGCGCGTCCCCTCTTTGACCGCGTTGACCACGCACCTTCCATACTATTAATGTGTTCTGCGAAAAATAGCAGAAACAGCAGGGATTTATACTAGCATGACAGTTCTATTATAAGGTACATGGCAGTTCTATACAAAATGTAAGAAGTGACAGTTCTATTTAACTTGTTCGATATATCCATTTCGATCTATTCAATAGTATGTGCAAGTTCCTGACTAAGGTTCACGTCGTTAGACGGATAGTAAGTGAATCTGCCTTCAGTGCCCCCGAAAGGTGACCCGTTGACTACCGGCTAGTACCGGTGAACCCAACCCCACCCAAGTGTACTTTTATTGTCTGGGCCCCGAGCCAGATATAGCCAACCGAGCCATCAGTGGTTATAATACTGGACGAGCCAGGTGAGTCAATGGATTCTTTTGTCATTGTTCTATGATTTGCCAAAACTTGGTGTGCAATGTCCATGATTAGCCAAACCGGCCAGCAAGTCTATGAGTAGCCAAACAGGCCAACAAGTCTATGATATGTCTTCTGAAATTTACAAGGCTTTTATTAATTAAAAATGTCCCCACACACGCACACACAGGTTTTGATCTCGTCAACTGACTTAATGAAAGTGTTTACACACGCACACACAGATATTTATCTCACAATACACAAAAGTAACCACATGGAGTTTGTTGTCACAACTAGATGAAACAATATTTTAAAATATGTAAAAAGTGCACACTTTCCTGATTTAGTCGTTTTCGGGTGTCGATGCAATGGTAACGAGGGGTGTGATTATTCCTGTGAAGTTGGATTCGCGATATTAAGTTAATCTGATTTAACTAAAAAATAATACTAAAACTTCACTTTATACTACACTGTTAAACCTAACTCGTACACCTATAAACTACTAACAGTAATATAGGTTGCACTTGCACTATAAACTATAATATATAGGTTGTACTGTTCTAATAGATACTGTTCATCCCTAGGTTATGCAGTTCATTACTTATAGTACACTATCCCAATAAACTAGTATACATAATATGGGAAAATAGTTATATAGATATTTAAAATGCACACTTATCACGTGAAGACATAACTCACAACTTTGATTACGTGTTTGGAACTTGCGTTTGCAGTTGGCATGTGGCTCGGACGGGGACTCATTGGCGACGACGCGTGGCGATGGTGGTCGACACAGGGGAGCTTCTGGCAGTTCAGCGACGACTGGAGGCGGCCTATGGCGATAGCGACATCAGCCAATGGTGGCAGCAATGGTCTCTGGTGGTGTTGTGAAGTGGGCTGAGGGGCTGCTCGGCATGCGGTGTTGAGCGAGGGTGGTACGAGCTGAGTTCAGAGCGCTGATTGGAGGGGGCTTCGACGAAAGCTGTGAGGGTTGAGGTCAGGCTTACCAGAGGTGGGTCGGAGGGAGGAGGGGATACGGTACAGGTGAGCTAGGGTTGGGCTGTTTGGAGAGGAGGGAGGAGGCGAAGGGCTGGCGGTGAGAGAGAGAGAGGGTGCAAGCGGGGTCGGAGGGTGAAGTGGTTGCCGGTGGCTCGGGGTGCTGTCTGGGGTGCGGTGTGTATGCGGGTGGCACATGTGGGTTAGGGTTTGGCGAGGAGTGCGGGCGGTGGCTGCTGGTCGGAGGCGAGTGGGCTGGGGAGAAGGAAGGTGATGAGACGCAGGAGATCGGGGTTGGTCGGAGTTGAGGTCATCGATAATGGAGGAGGAAAGGGTTGTAGTTTAGGGTTCATCGCGAGGCTTAGGAGGAGGGCGGTGGCAATGCTGAGGCTGCTAGGTCGGAGTTGTTTCGTTGAAGAGAGAAAGAGATGGCAAGTGTTTGGCGAATGAAGGGATGGGGGCTTTATGAAGAGGAAGGAGGAGCGGATGAGCGACGTGGGGGGGGGGGAGTGCAAGACCCATGCACGAGAATCGTGTGGGCGCTACTGAGAACATGGGGGGTTTAGGGGAAACGGTTTCAAAGTTAACCATACGAAGGGGAGAGCTGCACATGGGGGTTGTTAAGATTTTTGCATGGGATTAGTGGAAGGGAGAGAGAACGATTGGTGGGGGGAATGTTGGCTAGGATTAGTTAGTTAGGATAGAAAAAATAATAAGAATCAGGTTAGCTTGTTATTAGGTTGGGATTTAAAGTAATTAGTTAGGATATAAGATCAGTTAAATAAATGTATAACGTTAGAAATATTTTAGTGTTTCGAATTTAAAAATTTAGTTTAGAAAAATAATAATTTTATTAATGTTGTAAACCATGGCGGCTACGGAACCCCGTAGCCCTGTATTTATAGTAATAGGGTTACATATTGGGTGGATACCCACTAACGGGTTGGGCCTCCAAAAGCCCGTTTATAACACTTCCCCTTATCCATCCATTGTTGTAAGCCGTGATGAACGCTTCAGGGTTCATAGAGCTTATCTGATCATGGGTCTATGGATACTTCTGGATCCCAAGTTTAAGAGTACTTGCCTCGTTAAAACCATTGCCAAGGAAAACCCAGTGGGAAAAACCAATGGCTAGGGGAAAAGAGTACAAGTCTCTGTAACTTCCCCTGATCGATGGATATCACTACAGGTGGATACTTCTGGATCCTAAGTTAGGGATAACTGCCTCGTTAAAACCTTTAGCTATGGAAAACCCAGTGGGAAAAACCAATAGCCAAGGAAAAATAGTACAGTTTCCGTAACTTCCCCTGATTAGTGGACGTATTTAGGGGGTGGATACTTCTGGATCCAGAGTCAATGAGGTTGCCTCGTTAAAACCTTTAGCTATGGAAAACCCAGTGGGAAAAACCAATAGCCAAGGGAAAAGAGTACAACACTACATTTGACTCCCCCTGATCTGTACAAGCTGCAGGCTTGCAGATCTCCTAGGCAACTTATACATCAATCTCTTACAGTGTTCCGATAATAAGTACAAAGCACAAGGCATCACTCACCTATACAAGACATCGCTCATCTATACAAGTATCGCTCATCTATGGCAGCTACTGAATCTGAGGGATCTCTTCTGAAGAGGAGTGGTCTGCAGACTCGGTAGGTAGCACCACGTCTCTGACCCAGTCGTCACTGTGTCTACGAGGTACTGCAGGACCTGGCTGTGCGTTCTTATGATTTGCTTCTTGGATTGATGAGCCTCTTGGGATGGTGGGATTGATGTTGCCTTGGAAGCATGCTTTGCTGGTCTCCAGGAGTTGGTCGCTTCTTTGTTGCAGTCATCGCGATGATCTGTAACCTGTATCTGCAAATACATTTAACATGTTGGATGATCCTTGACCCTTGGAGATAGCGCAGAAGCTACATATCTCTGGTCCAGTGGTGTGCTGCATGCGCTGCACTGTATCTGGTTAAAGGGTTTACTGCCAGATAAAGGAGTGTACAAAAGACATTTGAGTAAGGCACTTCAGGACCTAGGATATCCTTCCCCTCTTCCAGCGAACGGAAGGGGTCTTAATGTGCATCCATACAACCAGTAGGTGTATTGGTGGATTGCAATTTTCCATGTTTCTTCATCGACTGGATGATAATTTCATCTTCTGGATGGTAATTCATCTGCTGGATGATGGTTTCATCTTCGGGATGATTATTCATCTTCAGGATGATGGTTTCATCTTCGGAATGATTATTCATCTTCGGGATGATGGTTTCATCTTCAGGATGATTATTCATCTTCAAGATGAAGGTTTCATCTTCGGGATGATTATTCATCTTCGGGATGATTATTCATCTTCAGGTTTCATCTTCAGGATGATGGTTTCATCTTCAGGATGAAGGTTTCATCTTCGGGATGATGGTTTCATCTTCAGGATGATTATTCATCTTCGAGATGAAGGTTTCATCTTCGGGATGATTATTCATCTTCAGGATGATGGTTTCATCTTCAGGATGATTATTCATCTTCGGGATGAAGGTTTCATCTTCAGGATGATAATTCATCTTTAGGATGATGGTTTCATCTTCGGGATGATAATTCATCTTCACGATGATGGTTTCATCTTCAGGATGATTATTCATAAGGGTATGTTGTCACATCATCCATAGCAACATAGCCTAAAATTATCTTTGCTAATCGCATGTGTTTCACAATCATGACCAGGGAACCTGATGCATCAGTTTAATTAATTTTGTAAGTGAGTTAAGCTCATCTTACATGGTTACTTCCTGGTTTCTGCGAAATAAACCTCTAAGGCTAAAGCGTTTTGCTTATAGCATACGATTTTATTTATTTATACAATACTCGGTAGCCCACAGATTTGATATCTTTTGATATCAGGACTTCAGGTCCAAACACTTCACATTCATAAGTGAGTCCAGCTCAACTTATTATTGCCTCGTTCCACATAATCTGGCCAAATTTCTGTGTTTGCTTCAGGAAACGGAGATTGTGAACGATATCAATGGCAAAATGAAATGTGAGTAATTGTCGACAAGTGTGTTTTATCCAAATACCTCTCCGCGTACGTACATTATTCAATTTATTCCAGATTTATCTCTTCCGGAGGTTCTAGAAAGGGAGAGGATATGGAGATGAGCTCACTTTCCTGTGGTGGTATTGTTTTAGGGTCTCGTGGTATGTCCTCTCATCCATTGAGGATATCCACTTCTGCTACTGGTAGATTGCATCCATTATAGTTGGTATGTCAATCCTAGCTGGATTTTTAGTAGCAGGGATGTGTGAATTTGTCAATATTTATATTGTCAGTAGCTATGTCTGATAACTGTTTAACAGTTTCATAAGTGTGGATCTTCAGGATCTCATCACTATTCATGATAATCAGATCATAGGTATTAATGTTTTAAATGGTCCATAGTGGTGATATGGGAATGTATACTCATCATGGCGCCATTGATAAGATGTGCACTAAACGCTTCCCCCGTTGGGGGTTCTCGGAAACTGTTTATATGAGGTGATAAGGCTCATATAAATAGTTTCTAAGGAGGCGTTCTGATGGTTTGCATGTTCCCACATGGTCACCTACAACTGGATTTTTAATGGATAAGTAATCCGTTTAAATCATTTTAATGATTTACATATAACCCATTTCTGGGTGTGAACACAAAACTTCAGGGTGTTCAATTTTCTTCCAGTTGTTAAAATATAATTGATTTCCCAGTGTTATCCAAAAATCCGCAATAAGCTCGACTTTAATGAAGTTGAGCATAGAACTAGGGATATGAACCCGTCAAGGCTCCATCTATAAGATGTGCTCTAATGCCTCCCCCGTTTTGGGATCTCGGAACAGATTCATCTAGGAGGGTTAGTCCCGATGAATAAGTTCCACTGCGGCATTTTTGAGGGTGGTATGAGGGTAAGTAAAAGCCCAACCAATATCCCAGTAATCTAATATGTCCGTTGTGATTAATAATAATCTGGACAGCGGTTGGATAACAAGGTTTTGATTATGACCATTTTAAGAGGATATATATATGAGTACTCTAAGGTATATCATCAGCCATATGTAGGGAGTGTGTGAGTCCACTTTTATCCCTCAAATACTCTCAAGAGGCCTAAAGGTATCATTCTTCTAATGATAGTATATCCTCTTAAATTCGTTTGAGGAAGTGAGGAGAGTCAATGTCCACGTGAATGGAGATGATCTCGTAATCATTTTTCCCTTTTGAATGGGATAATGAGAGTTTCACCCTTTTTTGAAGAATCTTCAGATTCGTCTGGTTAATGATGTCTTGCATCATCAATCCAGGGTGACATCGATCCAAAGTTGGTCGATTCTGGATACTTCTGGTGTTCCAAATTAATTCCTCTGTTCGAATTTATGTGGGACTTTTGAACGTCCATTAAAATGCTCAAGTTAATTTTTTCCGGTAATAGGTGAACTCTGTTCAAATTGTGAAGGATTACATCTTCACAATGACTATTATACGGATCATAGTTGGATAAAGCATCAGGCTTTATTGGTTTCTTGAGTCATTAGGGATTTCATTTTGACGAATATCCTTTGAAACTTTATAAGTTTCAGAGAGTACATGGCATCCTCATTTTAGGAGTATTCAGGATGACAAATCATTTACAGTAAAATAAAATGCGTAAAAAGCACATATATACTACAAGAGAATACTACTAATAATTATGTTAGAGCAACAAGTTTCATAGTATGATGTGTGCTCCAGAAGGAAAACGTGCTTCCACAATTGTGCTCAGTTTAGACTTATATTATGACAACAGATCAAATTTGTTTTCAAAGTTTATTTATCCTCGGGGAGTAGGTAAATATACATAAGGTCAATTGACTTTCGTCATTTAGACTATATATGTATATATTTTATATGGCATAAATTAATGCCCATTTATGTTGCAAAAAGCATTATGGGTCTTGTCAGAACTTCTGGTCTGATATTGGTTTGCCATTGCATACTCCATATCGAGGTTCATCATATCTTCCCTTTCTCATTTTGTTCAAGACTTCCCATGTTTTCAGTCTTCCTTATTGTCATTTATAAGGGAGAATGAATATTGGTCTTACGAAGTAGACACTTACAAGGGAAATGAGTTAGTCTCTATATTTCCACTTTCTAATTTATGAGCGACTTTTAAAAGTCTATTTGAAAACTCAAGTATGGTCTACAAGCCATTTTTATTGAGTCATTCAAGTATTGTGTGGATATAGATTCATGCTCAAGGGGAAACAAATACGTGGCTACGAAGTTTATAATTTCTCACTAAGCTATTAAGCCACGACTTCGGGCGTACGCTTAAAAAATAAGGTTAGATTCAAGAATCATACCTTGTAAAGTGAGATTACTCAAAAGAGTTTGGCGGTGTTATGACAACTGCTGGTGTCAATATTGGTTTATACAAACCATAGATCTGAGAAATCTATTTACCGCGAAATGCGTATTTCTAAAAGAAAACGCAGAAATGTTTTTCTTATAATCCATCGTACTTGTTAATTTTTATTAGTGTGAAATGGTGTTGACTTTTGATTTGATTTTGAACTTCAGGTTCATTTTGGTTTTGAACTCCAGGTTCATTTTGTCAACTAGGATATGATGTTAAAATTTTTGAAATCATTATTGGTTTGTTGACATAAAATGTTGTCATATCATGAGCGCATCATACATATAATGTAAATCTAGTAAACTAAAAAGTTGTGCTCAATTAACCTAAATTGAAACAAGTATGATGTATACACATGCTATTTATATGCTGCAGGAATTTAAATAATCTCATCACAGACATACAGTTTTGCTACAGGCATTAAACTATGTCATAGTGATTTTAGCATGCTAAATAAAAATGTACATCACAGAATCATTAAAGATGCGGCATGCATATAAATTTCTACATATTCATTTAATCATCACAGAAATTTTATAATGGAAATGAAAATTTTTCGTTTAATAATTATTGGACCACTGGGCAACGTCATACACCGTTAGGTTAGTTAACTAACGGTAGAGCAGTCGCAGGATCTTCCTAATTATTAAACATGTAATAATCAAATATTCCAAGAAAAAATTGCGATGATTTAAAAACGTGTAATTTATCCAGATTTTTAACGAAAAATAAATCGTAATTTAAATCTGAAAAATAATTTTGAAATTAGAAAAGTTTTTGGGGTCAAACCCTAATTAGGGTTTTTGGTCACGTGAGCTGCAGCTTCTGGCGGCTAGGGTTCTGGATACGCGTGCACATGGGGGGCCCGCTGCTGCGGGCGGGGGGGGGGGGGGGGGGGGGGGGGGGGGGCGCCGCTGCCAGCGACGAGGGAGCCCGCCGCTGTCGGCGGCGGGGACGACCCGCCGCTGGAGCGGCGTGATCTGCTTGCCGCGTCAGCGGCGGGGTCACCCGCCGCTGGAGCGACGGGATTTGCCCGCCGCTGCCGGCGGCGGGGTCACCCGCCGCTGCCGGCAGCGGGGATGACCCGCCGCTGGAGCGGCGGGATCTGCCCGCCGCTTCCGGCGGTGGGGTCACCCGCCGCAGCGAACGGCGGCGATAGCCTCGCACCGCTTCGAGCGACGGCGGTGGCGGCGCGGGATTGGAGGGGGGTCACGTGACGGCTTCCGGCCGCGTAGCGACGAAAAATCCCATCTAGGGTTTCAAGATTTGGGGAAGAAGATCATAAAAATAGGATTTTTATTTAAAAAGAACTATTTTTAGTCTTCAAAACAACGTTTTTCATCGTAAAAATTTGATTTTTGTTGATAAAAACGTCGAGTTATCATTGAAAAAATTTATTTAGCATGTAGATCTAAGTTAAAACTCCGATCTATATTAATCAAAAATAGATCTAAACATGTAGATCTAATCGTATGCGCATAAAAGTTTAGATCTAGGTAGAAAATTACATCTAGATCCTACCCACCGGATCTAGCGACGTTCGGTGAAGGAAGCCCGTTCGCGTCGCGTTCGTCCGTCGGCAGTGGTTCGGCTCAGCCTCGAGCGTGCTGATAACGTGTTGTAATCCATGGCGGCTACGGAACCCCGTAGCCCTGTATTTATAGTAATAGGGTTACATAATGGGTGGATACCCACTAACGGGTTGGGCCTCCAAAAGCCCGTTTATAATAATTAATAATTAGATTTTTACAACTTCACCCCTTGGTATCCAAAAATTGTAAGGAAAAATACCGGAGCGATCGCGCCTCCGGGAGGATTGTGAATGCGGGGTCCGATCATGAGCCTGAGCTAAGGAAATAAACACCAAAAATCAAAATGCAAAAATACACAAAATACGTTTATAATAATTAATCCGGGAGGATTGTGAATGTGGGGTCCGATCGTGAGCCTGAGCTAAGGAAATAAACACCAAAAATCAAAATGCAAAAATACACAAAATACGATGTAACAAATGAAGTATGTACGGAAATTCGTACGACGGAAAAGTGATCGTTACAGGCCAAGAGTTATAGGCCAAGAGGAGGGTTTTGTTGCTTAAAAGCTTTTGGACTTTTAACAACTTTTTCTCTTAATAAAATTGATTAATTAATTAATACTAAACACCAGTAACAACTCCCAATAAATAGGGCTCAATGTAGTCAAGACCGATTGCCTAATCTACCCCTCCAACGAATAAATTCGATTAAATCCCATAAGTCACGGAGCTGGTCAAATCCTACCGTTGGGGCCATAGTAGTTGACTCTTATAGGCGAGAGAGTCAACTCCTAGTCGACTCCTTAGACTACAGTAGTCGACTCCTAAATGAGACAGAGATCACCCATTCTTGTTTTTGGCTCCTTCACTTCTAGGAGTCGGCTCCTATACAAATACATGAATATGGGATCTAAAACTTAGGAAATGGTTTTTAAAAATATTTAAAAATATTTTATGTGTGTTCCTAATTGTGTGAGAGCTTTAATAAAGATGTTAACTTTCTACCAAGGCTAAAATAAAAAATTAAAGCATAATGAAAATATTACATTAAGCTCTTGATGCAATATTGCTATTCATGCATTCTCTTGTTGCCTTTGTCATTGTTGGCTCTATCCACATTTGATTTGCATGTTTGATTCCGAAAACACATTATCTACATATATACACTCAAAAGATTATTAGTACGTAATATGTTGCTCATCATTAAAACAACCTTGGGATGACTCAATATCCAACACTATTGTCACCTGAGAGCTTTCTGTTGACAGTCAGAGTAGGATACAATGTAGAAGAATCGCGATAAGTTGTTCTTGTAAACATGTCCCCCCTACAAGCACATGGCATTGTCTCATGATGTCTCCACATCGAGCGACTATGAGGCCAGCCACTTCCATCTAATGGTTGAGCTCAACGCACAATGTTCTATCCGAAATATCGATATCCCTTCCTCGATATTCTTACGGCCAGGAACATTTTAGGAATCATGCTTATTAGAAACCATTGAGCCTCATTATGATTCTAATGTATGCATCTTCATGGACTTTATCCATGTAATCATATTGTAATCTTATATATGCATGCTGTTTGGAGTTTTACACTTATAGATCGCAAGCGCACGATATCATCGTAGCGCTATACGGGTCATCCATTAGGAGATTGTATGATCGAGTATTAGCTCGATCCTAGGTCGTTGTCAGCGACATGAATTGTTTATGCGGGATATGAAATTATGGGGATTTAACGAAGAACACGATATGAAAACGTATATAATAAAGACAATCACAAAGATTAACAATTAAGAGAACAAAGAACACAATGGAAAACATCAATCAATTGTAAAACAAATAGAAAACACAATAAAGGAAAGAAACAAACACTTATCCCATTGAATCGCTCACAAGAGTCGTCAATTCCATTTACAATCCATGAAAAAGCATCAAAAATCCGATTTTAATCTATCCCTACTCCTAAAAAATAAAAGAAAACATCAAAATGGGGAATAAAACGAAGCTAGGGCATGCCCTCCATCGCTGGCACTGCCCAGAAGCTTACATGCTAACCCAAAGCCCTATTGGTTAGGCGGCAAAACCTGATCCGAAATGGTCGTGTGACCAAACAAAGTGGTCGTGTCCTTTGGATGAAGTTACACAAGTTGTCATTCTTCAGAGCTCTTCGTTTGACACATTCGGTTGGAATTCCAAACGACCGCGTCGCTGTAAGTGCTTCTCGCCGACCGTCTGCTCCATATTGGATGACACTGTCGTACGAGGGGTTCACATGGCCGTGTCGTCGCGGATCTTCTCTCTTGGTAGGACAGCCCATACGACCATCCAAACGGCCGTGTGGGGCTTCGTGGGGGCTTCAGGCCATGATACCTCACACGGCTGTGTAAGATATCTCACACGGCCGTGTGAGATGCTGTTGTATTCCTTTAATACTCCATCAATTTGATACTATTGTGTCGTCGATCGCTTCAAAAGCCCATATTCTCGTTCTTTTGCTTCAAAAATACATGATTTCACCTGAAACACAGCAGAGAAACCCAAAAACGTAAAAGAAATAAAAGTGGAGAAATCGGCGTGGAAAACGTGGTGAAGTGGCATGAAACGTGGGGAAAAAGTACATGAAAAACATAATAAATAAACACTCATCAAAATCCCCCAAGCTAAACTCTTTATCGTCCTCGAGGAAGATGAAGAAAGAGTAAAGAGTAGGGCATGTAAGAAAGCATGCAAGTGATGGCATATGTTTTGAGAATTTCAAGAAATCAAGCATATATACATGGGCAAATGGAGATTTCAAATTCATGGAGATGAAGTATGCTATTTCCTTTCCATCGGTTAGAATATAATCTTATGATGTTGTTTTTAGCTCGAATCGTCAAATAATATACTAAGTTATGATCACGCTCAAATCCTAGGATATTTCCTCTAACCCGTCCTTTGTTCGAAGAGATAGGGATAGAAGTTATGCGATGGTCGAGGAAGAGATAAGTATCAGATAATGGGTTATTGGTCTATCGAGAAAGTGGATCTCACAACACGTCAACTTTCCATGGTTTGTGAAATCGACAATCTTATTCATGCTTCCAATTTTTTTCTTCTTCTTTTATTCTTATTCATGATCCTAATTAGTTTGTGTAAGGAGCGTTGGGTCGATGACTCCTAGGTCAGACGACCTTAGGGCACCAGGTCAAAAATGACCCATCGGACCTACTAACTCAAACCAAGTATAACCCTTATTTCCATACACTTCACCAAGTTAAATCTTTCGGTGCAAGGCCCCGATGCTTCCTGAGGCATAGGGATCCGGCTGCTTAGCGTTGCTGGGAGAACGGTGCATTTCTTATTCCTTTTCCATATATACACATTTTTTCCTTCTCTTTTTTTTCGAAAGCATGAATTTGTAAAGCGAAATCACTCCTCAGTACTAGTTAATATATTGTTATCTAGGTCTCGATGGATTATAAACCATTATACTCAACTATCAATTCTACGGTCCATGCATAAAGGGGGTCCATATGAAAAATCCAACCAAGGTTGGTTTAGAGTACTACTATCGTGGGGATTATGAGAATGTGCGTAACAAGTATATTACATGGGATCTGAGACTAAAAATGTATCCTAATCATATACTCCAATCGAGATCAAGGAAATCGAGCGTAAAAGATAGAAAATGAAATTCCGTTTGATAAACCATGCATATAAAGCTCTCTTTCGTAAGATTCTCAAAACATATATATTTACATATTATCATGGAAGATGCAATATGCATGATGTGATGCAAGTATTTTTGGGTTTTGATTTCTTTTTTTTGAATGCATATAAGAAATAAAGGAAAATATGATGCATGGAAATAAAAAGTAAATGGTAAGGTGATATAAACAAGTGGATAAAAGCATGAAAGTGGAGGTGGAAAAATGAAAAATAAAAATGAAAATGAAAAAGAAGCATGAAATGCTCCTCCCCCTAGTTGGAAATGAGCAGTGTCCTCAGTGCGAAAATGTGAAGTGATAATTTGAGGGGTAGTGTGCATGGGGGTGGGGGTGGGAGGAGATAGTATATGGTCTCTCCCAAGTTAATATGATGTTGTGCTCTGGATGTGATGGGGAGGTGAATGTGAGGGCAATGTGTATATAGGGTAGAATGAGTGTGGTGATCAAGAGGTGTGACCATCATGGGGTGGAGGCGGCGGCGAGGTGGGTGGTAGGATATTTGGGAGTGGTCAGGGACGGGTGTTGGGAAGGAAGCCAATGGCGACAATCCTATCATATATGTCATATACGATGGAGTGTAGGCTATGGAGTGTGGATGTCGTGGTGTCCCTGAAGGACCGTAACTCCTAAACACTCTCCGCTATGATGTGGAGTCGCTCCTCCGTGGTGAGAGGATGTGATGGGTGTGTGGGCTCCTCTGTGGCCTCAGGTGTAGGAGTGGCACATACAGTTGAGGTAGAGGGATCTGTGGGAATATGCTGGGGCTGTGGTTCTAGCGGTGCAGTAGGTGGGTAGATAGGATCGGGGTCAAATGCCCACTGCGTAAGCCCAGGAACCTGTGTGCGAGCGGGGTTTGGCAGGATGGTGTATGGAGTGCTCTCTGGCCCATATAGCCATACGTACTGATCTCTCAAGTTTAATTTGATCATATGCATGTTTGCGAGAACTGAAAGATCAAGAGAAGTGGGGCTAGGAACTGATGGTATGCTATCATCAATGCCTAAGGAGACTATATGGTGGAAAACGATAAGTGTAATGAGACAACTACAACAGATTTTACCAGAAGTGGATGTGGCGATCCGCATGAGCCTGTGGGGTAACCATGAGCCAGCATGGAATAATCTACATGGGAAAAAACCGCTGGTGGCTAGTATAACACGAGGTTGGTCATGCCCCACAAAAATAGGAGCTCAGGTCGTAAGAATGTGCCCGTCTCCTCCCTGCAGAAAAGTGTGCTCGCAAGAATGCGATGGACAAAGTGTAATGATGGGTGAATGATAGAGGATGCCTTTGCCGCAGTGCGAGGAAGGATCTTGACCTAGTGATCTCATCCCAGAAGTGGGATGCATTGAATGCATCAGGGTGGGTGCTAGATGGGCCAATGGAGTCGTCTATCGTGGCGGCAGACCAATGAAAGATAATGTTCAGGGCATCGAAAGATAGTGTTCATGGCATCGAAAGAATGGTGTAGTCAGTATCCATGACCCTGAACTTTAATCCTGAGCCCACGGATTTTAGAGAGATGAGAAACTCAAGAGTGAGTCTCTCGTAGGTGGGAGGCTCTAAAGGCTAGGAAATCGTTCCATCCTAGGTTAGAGAATAGTCAACGTACACCCTCAACGGCTCCTAAAGTTTCAAGAGCGAGAATGCTCGCAAATTTCATGGGTAATATGTCTCACCAAGATAGGATGGAGAAACGATCTCGGTGGGCCTCGATAGTGAATGTGATCCCCAAGGTATTGATTGGGATGAGGGTATGACTGGTGGTGGTTGTTGTGTAGATGTGGAAGGTCTGTCTGATCTCCGTTGACATATGGATTTTTCCAAGTGGGAATCTGGGAGTGGTGAACGTGGGCGCTTCACATGTGGAGGCATAAGGAATGTGGGTGAAGTGAAGGTGGTGCACGATGACCACACAATAAGTACCAACAACCACAACCAAGCCATATATGTGCGTGTAGCGAAAAATTGAGTAATCTAGGGCTGAAATTGGAAAATGAAGGGTATGAATGCGATTTTACCCAAGAACTGACGCAATCGATGCTGGGAGAGAATGCAGCTACCCTTGGTGCAATCCCCCAAGATGCAGAATTCTCAATTTTATGCCCTCGATGTCGGATTTCTTACAGATGCCCCCAATCGGAATGAGCTAGGGTTTATGGAGGATATTTGGAGATGGGAGGGGGATGAGGGTAGGTTGACATTGATTTGGATGGAGAGGGGAGAGGAAAGGCTGAAGTCGTAGGAGATGGGTGCTGGAGGAGAGAGGGAGGAGTAGTCGAAGGGTTTTGGAAAGAGAAACGAGGGGAGGCTCGACCATTCTGGAGCATCGAGTTTATATAGGGGAGGTGACACGACCATTTGACATTGTCGTGTCATCTCCAAGGGCTGAGAAAGTTGGCTAGGCGAAGTTTGGGGCCATGCGGTCGTTTGGAATTCTAAACGACCGTGTAGATAGGTTAATTGGCCATTGCATTGCTTTTCTGACGCGGACATTTCATTTGAGTCCAAACGACCGTGTCAGTGCCTCAGGGGAGATCCCCCCTTTCTCAAATTTCTAGTATGTTAGCCCAAACGACACGGTCATGTCGATGGGTCCAAATGGCCGATTGGATATTGACCTCTCGCATTGAAGCATTCCACCAAAATTTCAAACAACCGTGTGGGTGCCACCAGAGGATCGTGTAAGCCGCATGCACATAGCTGTATTTCTTTACTTCCTTGCAACTCTCCTAGTCTTTCTTTTCCACACGACCATGTGGATTACTCCACACGGCCGTGTGGCAAATCCTGCAGCACAGAAAACAAAAAAATTGAGATCCATCAAGAATTTAAGGTCAAAGCTTTTAAGATCTGCACTTTAAGTATCAATAGAATTTCAAACTTTGGGTTTTGGAGTTTCATATGAATTGGGGTGTTCCGATCGAGAGATGAGTGATTTATTCAAAGAAAACGAGAAATTTAAAACTTAAGAAGGATTCAAAATTAATATGCACATCTTACTAAAGAGGTAAAATTTTCTATACTACTAGATTGAGTACACATGTTTCTAATGGTGGATCCAGGATGCGGATTGGAGCAGGCAGCTACTCTTTTCGTGGCTCTGCTAATGTCCTGGTGCCACAAATGCTATCGAAGTCCAGCAATACTCACCCTAGCATTTCTTGACTACCACATGAATCCTATGGGTAATAGGGAGCATCAGTCCGATGCGAAAAATCTTTCACTGAAATAAAAGTATCCCAGAGAGAATCATCAAAATTTAATGGATAGTATGTAATAGGGTGACGAAAACTCCCTGAGAATAGGTTGCTATCTCCTGATGGTGACGTATCATCCCCTTGTCAATTCCATATGTATGCTCGTCAGGTGCAGACATGATCCAACATATCTCCATTGAATGTAAATCTGTGTTCTGCAGGGAGTATGTCATGTCAATAATATCTGTTTATGCAATGAAATATAAGATTCAGAAATGGAGTCTAAAATATCCCCTGAGTACGGATATTAAGCCCTGGTGGATGCGATGCCTCTAGTGAAATGTGAAAATCTTGTGGAGGCGGAGGCGGAGGCAATGATGCATCAGGCTTGCTGAAATGAGGCATGGTATCCATGGCCTCACGCTCATCCTCTTCATCGATGTGGACGTGCTCAACAGTCTCCTCGGTGCTCTCTATAACCTCATAGGTGGGAAACCAGTTAGCAGGTAAAAACTGCTCATGCTCATCTGGTAATGAAGTAGTGGGTGTATCCTTGCATGCTCCTTGTCGCTACCAATCTCTAAGAGAAGGATTGTTTCCACCCATTGGTGTGTGCCCGGCTCATCATCCATTTCAACATCAGAAAAGAAATCTGGGATATGGAGATCAACAAGCTGTATCTCATGAATGATGGTACCTATATGGGAAGAAGCACTCATGTCAAAACTTGTATGAAAACGACATTCATGCGAGTTACCTTCTATAGTGCAGGCCTTTGGTGATGTGTTGGACACATCATCAACTTTCTCCACCATTTCATGCAAGTGTGAGTAGTGAGGAATGTGGCCTTCGGCAAGCTGTACATCGTGAATAATACCTACAGGAGGAGGATCATACATATCAAAAATAAGATTCGATAGAATAACCCCTGTATTGCTGGTAAGTGGTGTTGCGTGAGATTCAGCAGCGGCTACCTCCAAATATTTCCAATATGCTTCAGGAGGCATATCGTAAAACATGCCTTCATTCAGCTGCACCATGAACTTCTGCTGGGCTGGTGGTAGTCTCCCAGAGAAGAAGCAAATGAGGCTATGTTATTTGCTCACGTACTGTGGAAGTCTCAACGCCAATGTATGAAACCTCGCCCATGCCTGCCAGAAAGTCTCTCCGTCAGCCTGGGTGAATCTAAGTACAAGATCTCTTGGTGTTGGCTGCCATGCCATGATTCTTATATGTAGGTGTAGATTCTCGACCAGACTCTGGAAGATCGATAGAAGTGGAAACAGTGGCAGTCGGGTCTTCCAAGATTTCACCCATGAAGGTGTATGTGTAATAGTCGAACCCCTAGCATGCATTTCCAACTGCCCATGTGATACAGATAATTGGTTACACTCTGGGCAAGTTCTTGGAGTTGGAATTTCATCATTGCTTGGGTGTCGATCCATTGGCCTTGCTTTGCAAGTTGGTTTTCTAGTAGCAACTCAAGGTGAGATTTTTGTGGTGGAGGTGGAGGATTAGGATGGGAGGGTGCATGAAGCAAGTTGTAGCTACATGATGGTGGGTTGTATGGGTGGGCGTAATGTCGGCATTGGGTAAATAGTTGCCCATGCATTCCACAAAATTTGCAAAACACTGTAATATGCGAAAAATTATTGTAGTCTCCCATCCGAGCGCCATATGATATTGAAGCATCGAAATTTCCAATCTGTGATCCATCGGTCATCCGCATAATATCCAAAATGCACCTGATAAGTAAAAGATATGGCTAAGAGAAGAGCGCCAGTGGTACAAGAGAATAGCAAAAAATTCAAGCCGGTGGTGGGAAAAAGAATTTTGTTTATTATGATTTTTATAGTTTTTGATAAGCACATAGTCTAGCTAACCCAGAATCTAATTAATTTCAATTAAGGCAACCTCTCCAGTAACGGTGCCAAAAACTTGTTCAAAGTTTTCCACATATAGACCGCAAGCATACGACGACGTCGTAGCGCTATACGGGTCGTCCGTTGATCGGCCTGGGATGTAACTCCGAAAAAAATGTAGATACCGCAAGCACACGGTTAAGTGGTGAGCGGGTATGTAATGACCCTAATTTATATATACGCGTATTTGTACGTATATTAGACATAGATACGTCTGTATATTTTTGAGAAGTATGCCTATATTTTTCTTTTAATTATTTGGTGTAGGAATTTATTTTAAAAGATTTTAAACTCACTACTTGAATTTAGTAAATGAGAGTATTTGGAGAAATACATGTATTTGGAGTGTATGAAGTATTTCTACATATATTTTGATTTTCTTAAAATACAAAAATCATGATTTTTATTACCATGACAACACACCATGGTACGTGTCATGTTATTAGTAATAAGAGGACACATGGCTTATTAGGTGTAAGAATGAGAGGGATTTAGGGGTTCTAAAATCTATGCATGAAAACAACAAAACCAAAAAAATAGAAAAGAAAAACTCTCATTTTCCCTTCTCTCCCTCACTCCCTAATTCTGGCCAAAAAAATTAGCATGCTCTTTTCTTTCATTTTCCTTCATCATCTTCCTTAAGACATACTTCTAATTAGCTCCCCTCTTCAACCTCTAAAAAGCCCCAAAATTCCTTTTCATTCCAACACCAAGAACTAGCCAAAATAGCCTAAAAATACTACTTTTTGGGAGATCAAATTGGAGCTTTGAAGAAGGAGGCTCAAGTGTCATCAAGGACTAAGAAGGGCCCAAGATCATATTTGGAGGACTTTTTACAAGGTAGGAACTCTAATCACATAGTAGAGTTTGGTTTAGGATTGGTTTTCTCATTAATTTAGTAAATGTAACAATTTGATGTTAAAATTATGTTGAGTTTCATATGTGGAGTTAGTAGGAATCTCAAATCCACTTAGTAGGATACCCATCACCACCTTGGAGTTCACTTGCATGCATGTTTGCTTGGAAAAACTTATCTTTTGTGTTCATGAATCTGTTCTGAAATTTCCAGCAGTTTTAGCCTCTGTTAAAACAGGCATATCTCCCAACCTAGATCAAAATAAAATCTGAAATAAATATATTCATGTAGATCTCGAAATCCTACCCTAAAATCATATAAGATATGATATATGTTCAATTCGTAAACTAGGAGAAATGGAGCTTTTTCTGCAACATGTCGAAATTCTGGCAGTTTTGACATCCTGCACTAAAATGGTGATTACCACCTCTTAACTTGATGAAATTAGGTGTTTTAGGACATTTTGGACAACTACTCTTTAAGATACACAATACCATATTTTTTATTTTACCCAGATCTGATTGTAAATAGGATTAAATCACTGATTAAGTTGATGCAATGTTTCTGTTTTTCTGCAGAATTGCCATCTTTTACTAATTTGAGCACAATAAATCACACATGTCATATTATTTTCTGAAATTTGGTGTGGTGATGCAAAACTGTCATACCTGCAACTTTGCAGCTTTAAGTTTTCCTAAATCCTAACTATAAATGCCTTTAATCTGGCCTTCAATCTGACTGATTGTGCATTTCCAGTAACCTGAAATGGTTTGGGTGATGTTGTACTATGTGTACATGTTCATATTACCTCTCTTATGCCTATGTATTTTATTACCTGAACTAATTGGCCATTATACCATATACTTGTCGAATCACTAGTTGTGTGGTTACATAAGATGATCGGTTTGTTGTGGAATATGAAATGTGGAAAGGAAAGAGAGGTGGGAAGATGGAGAACATGAAGGAAATGGATAATTTGACTATGGAAACATTTCTCTTATGTTGCTTTTCGTATATTCTTGGTTGTGGTTCTTTTATCCCAATTGCTCATGTGTTTTATTTTATCTCACATGAAATTGATATAAGGAAAATGATTAAGTCCTCCCCAGAGGAGGGTGACACGGGGTTTGGGGGAAACACGGGTAAATTGTAGGTGTTAAGAAGCGGACACGATATGATTTCTCACTCGCTTCGTCACTCCCGGAAGGGGGAGTTGACTAGAGTTAGAGAGGCCGCTGGTGCGCTCGTGACGCACCTGGACGGTAATTGATTGTTTTCTCCGTTTGACCCACAGAAAAACCGAGATGATTCTCACTCCGGTACCTTGTCCAGTCGGGTACGAAGTTACGAGAGGACCCTCCAGTGCTCGTGTCGCTGGAGTGGTACCACTTTTCACCCACCCTGGGTGAAGTCCGCTCTCTTAGCAGCCTATGGTTTATCCGGGTTCCAAATACAGAATAACCATTTAATTTATTTAACTTAATCGTTTATTACTTCAGTCTTGTTCACTGTTGTTTACTTTCAGCACTGGTACTCTGTTTTTTATTTCTGCTTAATATGTGATGACATGACACCTGTAGTTAGTTAGTTAGTTAGGGAAACCAGTTCTAAACTGGGTTCTACTAGGGTGATTAGAAATTCCTACTGGGTCACGTGTTGACGTGTCCCATCCCGTGGTTTACAGGTGCGAGTCCCGAGCAGTCTTCGGGTGTTCAGGAGCCAGAGGTCAGTGCCAGTGCTACCGAGGTAGAGCCTTCAGGAGACTTTGTACTATTAGATTACCCGGGGTTAGACTAGTGCGTGCGTTGTACTAGGTGTGTACTTTTGTACTTTTGGGCTGGGGGTTTCTCTTTTGTTGTACCCGCTTTTTGTACCCCCGTTGTACAGCTGATGTATGTATGTATGTATATGGACTTATGTAATGTAATGTAACTTCAGTGTTGATGTATTTACTTTTCAGTACTGCGTTTTTATTTCTGTTGGAGCACTTTTCTTTCTATGTGTACTATTCCAGTGTTATTGCAGTGGCCTGCTAATTTATTTCATAATCAACCACAAAAAAAATGCCTAGTAGTATTTAGATAAGAGGGCTCGAAGCCTGAGTCTGAATACTACGGCGACCTCGTCAGCTACGCCCCCGTACTTGGGTGAGCGGGGCGTGACAGGTTTTTGTGGTGGTCCATGCAGGTCAGCTCACACTGCGATACACGTAAGAATAGTACAAGTAAGCTCCAACATTATAATTCGCAATTTTGGTACTGAATGTTGTTTCCCTGTTCATTCTTGCAGAATGGATCCGGGGAATGGATCGTCCGAGAACAAGACCCCTGCTTCTGATGCTGCTTCTTCTAAGGCTTCCCTGATGGGGAAGATTCTGATAGGGATTCTGGAGCACATGCAGCAGATGGAGGATAGGGTGGCTAGTGGTGCGCCACCGAAGCCAGTGGGTATCAGGCAGTTTAGAGCTTTGCACCCGAGATCCTTTTCGGGCAAGGAGAGTCCTCTGGAGGTGGATGAGTGGATCAGGCATTCTGAGGATGATCTGGAAGCTATTGGATACCCGAGGGATAAGTGGGTGGATGCCGCGAAGAGATAGCTGACACATCATGCATGAGATTGGTGGGACACTCAAGAGCTGCATTTGACTAAGCCGATCTTGTGGGAGAAGTTTAGAGAGTTGTTTGAGGCCCAGTATCTGCCAGAGACGAAGAAGGATGAGCTGCGGTTGAGGCTTGAGCACCTGACTCAGGGTAGACGGAGCATAGATGCTTATGATACTGAGTTTTCACTATTGAGCAAGTTTGCTCCGGAGTTGGTGCAGTCAGAGACCACCAGAGCTAGACGATTCAGGATGGGGCTGGACCCCGAGTTCAGAGCAGCGATGTCGACTCAGGTGTTGCTTACTTACAGTGCCGTGCTGGAGGCGGCCAGGATGCATGAGACGCACCTGAAGAGTGTGGGTAGAGGTCCCACAGCAGCAGCATCTGAGAGGCGCCCTGTGGGTCAGCAGAGGAGTTTCCCGAGGCCCACACAGACCACTCAGTTTAGGAGGCCTGGAGCTCCACCAGCATCACAGCGGCGTCAGTCTTGTGGATTTTGTGGGAAGACTGGACATGAGCAGCGAGATTGCAGGTTTAGGCATGGGCGATGCTTTACCTGTGGTCAGTCTGGGCACATCAGTAGGCAGTGTCCTCAGCAGGGACAGACTTCAGGATCTGGGGCACCAGTGGCAGTCCGGCCTGTGCAGCAGCAGCAGAGGACCCTTCCGCCAGCTCCACAGAAGCTTCCACTGCCAGCTCCACCAGCACCTGGTGCAGGGACTCAGAGAGGACCACCTAGGCCTCCACAGCAGCAGCAGCAGATCCCTAGGAGAGCGGCGCCAAGGCGTCAGGCTTTCACCATGACGGCTGTCGAGGCAGAGGACACCGGTCGTGTTATCACTGGTACCTATTTCTTTTTAGAATTGAATGCTTTATTATTTTATTGTGATATGTTATGCTTGTGATTGTGATTAGGATGTTTAGATTCTTATGTTAGTTTATGTTTATTCTCTTAGGTGTTATTAGAGTTGCTTCCTTCCCTGCCTTGTCACTTTTCGATTCGGGAGCATCCCATTGCTTCCTGTCTCAGCAATTTGTGACTAGGAATTCATTAGTAGTAGACTCCTTTGCTTCTAGTTGGAACATCCATACAGGGAATGGAGTGATCCGCAGTTCTTCGGGATACCGACAGTGTCCTGTTGAGATTTGTGGACGTAGGTTGTATGCAGATTTCTTAGTGATGGAGATGCCCCATTTTGAAGCAGTGTTTGGGATAGACTGGTTAGGGATGTTCTATGCCACTATAGATTGTAGGCTCAGGAAGATAGTGTTTCGGATTCCCGATCATCCAGAGTTTGAGTTTCTTAGTGGCAGTAGTTCCCTTGGACCATTGAAGTTTAAGGCCAGTCCAGTAGAAGTGATGATGGAAATGGATGCTGAACCTGTATTGCCGAGGGTAGTCCGGGATTTTCCTGATGTCTTTCCAGACGATATCTATGGACTTCCTCCGGATAGATCATTGGAGTTCACTATCGATCTGATTCCAGGCACTCAACCGATTGCGAAGGCT
Organism: Scilla litardierei; assembly: GCA_030789695.1. Lineage (NCBI taxonomy): Eukaryota > Viridiplantae > Streptophyta > Magnoliopsida > Asparagales > Asparagaceae > Scilla > Scilla litardierei. The sequence continues at coordinate 636,795,337 of CM061142.1, read as the reverse complement.
CCATACCGAATGGCTCCTCCAGAGTTAGCAGAGCTTCATAGTCAGTTAAAGGATTTGTCAGAGCGTGGTTTGATTCAGCAAAGTGTTTCGCCATGGGGTGCGCCAGTGCTTTTGGTGAACAAGAAGGATGGATCTCGAAGGATGTGCATCGACTACCGAGAGTTGAATAAAGTCACTGTGAAGAACAAGTATCCTCTTCCCAGGATCGATGACATCTTTGATCAGTTGGGCGGATCTCGTGTGTATTCAAAGCTGGATTTGAGAAGCGGATATCATCAGGTGAAGGTCAGAGGATCAGATGTTCCAAAGACTGCATTTAGAACCCGATATGGTCATTATGAGTTCTTAGTGATGCCTTTCGGTGTTACTAATGCACCAGCCACATTCATGAGGTTGATGAACCAAGTCTTCTATGAGTATCTGGATAAGTTTGTGGTCGTCTTCATAGATGATATCTTGGTGTACTCGAGATCAGAGGAAGATCATGCTGAGCATCTGAGGATAGTCCTGGAGACTCTGAGACAGCACCAGTTATATGCTAAGTACAGCAAGTGTCAGTTTTGGCTGACCAAGGTTGCTTTTCTGGGACATGTTGTATCTGGAGATGGGATAGCTGTAGATCCGGAGAAGGTTGCTGCAGTAGAGAAGTGGCCAGTTCCTAAGTCAGTAACGGAGATCAGAAGTTTCTTGGGATTGGCTGGGTACTACAGGAAGTTCATTAAATATTTTTCTAAGATCGCTGCACCGATGACTCATCTAACCAAGAAGAATGTTGCTTACAATTGGTCAGAGGAATGTCAGCGAGCATTTGATGAACTGAAGCATAGATTGATCACTGCACCTGTCCTGACAATTCCAGACCGTTCAGGTGGATATGAGATTTACTGTGACGCGTCAGGCAGAGGATTGGGATGTGTTCTCCATCAGCATGGTAGGGTAGTAGCTTATGCTTCTAGATTGTTGAAGACCCATGAGAGGAACTATCCTACGCATGACTTGGAGTTAGCAGCAGTGGTGTTTGATTTGAAGTTGTGGAGGCATTTTCTTCTGGGTGAACGTATAAAGATATACACAGATCACAAGAGTTTAAAGTACGTGTTCACTCAGAAAGAGCTGAATATGAGGCAGCAGAGATGGCTCAAGTTGATGGCTGATTATGATGTCGAGCTCCAATATCACCCTGGGAAAGTCAACGTAGTACCTGATGCTCTTAGTCGCATGCCGACAGTGATGATGTTGACAGCTCAGAGGGAACTTCGAGGTGATATTCGACAATTGGAGATTGAAGTTGTCTTACCTGGTTCCTCAGTGATGATGATGAACTTGCAGGTTCAATCTGATTTGGTTGAAAGGATTAAGGCAGCTCAGTCTGGAGATGCGAAGTTGAAGAAGATTCGAGCACAGACAGAAGCTGGACTTCGTAATGATTTTTATGTTCATGAAGATGGATCTCTGCGTTTTGGGAGCAGGATCTGTGTGCCATCAGGTGACATTCGGGATGAACTGTTGAAGGAAGCTCATAGCTCACCTTATTCTATCCATCCTGGAGGCACCAAAATGTATCGTGATCTGCGACAACATTTTTTGGCACGTCATGAAGCGTAGTGTGGCTAGAAGTGTAGCTTCATGTATGACATGTCAGCAAGTCAAGGCCGAGCATCAGAGAACGGCAGGACTTCTGTAGCCCCTCCCAATTCCAGAGTGGAAATTGCAGCATGTGATTATGGATTTTGTAACTGGCTTACCTCGCACTTCTCGAGGACATGATGCTATTTGGGTAATCGTTGACCGATTGACCAAATCAGCTCACTTCATACCTTTTCGAGTTGGCCAGTCAACAGACCATCTTGCTAAGAGATATATGGAGGAAATTGTGAGGCTTCACGGAGTACCTGTAAGCATAGTCTCCGACCGTGACACAAGGTTTACGTCTCATTTTTGGAGAAGTCTGCAGGCTAGCTTGGGAACTCAACTGAATTTCAGCACTGCATACCATCCACAGACAGACGGTCAGTCGGAGAGGACAATTCAGATTCTAGAAGATATGCTGAGGGCGTGCATGCTGGATTTCAAGGGTTCTTGGGACGACCATCTACATCTGGTAGAGTTCGCCTACAATAACAGTTATCAAGCCAGCATAGGCATGGCACCATTTGCAGCCTTGTATGGAAGAAAGTGCCGATCTCCTCTCAGTTGGGATGATGTTGGAGATCGCGAATTATTGGGGCCGGATATGGTCGCTGAAACCATAGATGTTGTGAGAGTCGTCAGAGACAATCTTAGCATAGCTCAGGACCGTTACAAGCACTGGGCAGATGCAAAGAGGCGACACTTGAAATTTCAACCAGGAGAGTTGGTATTCTTGAAGATCTCGCCGACACGAGGGTTGATTCGTTTCGGAAGACGTGGGAAGTTGAGCCCAAGATATATCGGACCTTTTGAAGTTCTGGCTCGTGTGGGAGAAGTGGCTTACAGAATTGCCTTACCAGCATCTCTTGAGGAAGTGCATAATGTGTTTCATATATCGCAACTCAGGAGATGTGTTGGAAATCCTGATCATGTCGTTGACTTCTCTGAGATCGAAGTGCGACCAGACTTGACTTATGGTCAGCAACCTGTAGCCATTCTAGACCGGAGACAAAAGATGCTGAGGAAAAAGTCGATCAATCTAGTGAGGGTTGTGTGGCACCGAGAGTTACCAGGGGAGTCTACCTGGGAACTCGAGGATGAGATGAGAGAGAAATACCCTCACTTGTTTGTCTGATGTAATTTTGTTTTGTATGTGATATGATGTATAGAAAGTTTTCTCCCTTAATTTGAAATTCCGAGGACGGAATTTATTTTAAGGGGGGTAGGATGTAATGACCCTAATTTATATATACGCGTATTTGTACGTATTTTAGACGTAGATACGTCTGTATATTTTTGGGAAGTATGCCTATATTTTTCTTTTAATTATTTGGTGTAGGAATTTATTTTAAAAGATTTTAAACTCACTACTTGAATTTAGTAAATGAGAGTATTTGGAGAAATACATGTATTTGGAGTGTATGAAGTATTTCTACATATATTTTGATTTTCTTAAAATACAAAAATCATGATTTTTATTACCATGACAACACACCATGGTATGTGTCATGTTATTAGTAATAAGAGGACACATGGCTTATTAGGTGTAAGAATGAGAGGGATTTAGGGGTTCTAAAATCTATGCATGAAAACAACAAAACCAAAAAAATAGAAAAGAAAAACTCTCATTTTCCCTTCTCTCCCTCACTCCCTAATTCTGGCCAAAAAAATTAGCATGCTCTTTTCTTTCATTTTCCTTCATCTTCTTCCTTAAGACATACTTCTAATTAGCTCCCCTCTTCAACCTCTAAAAAGCCCCAAAATTCCTTTTCATTCCAACACCAAGAACTAGCCAAAATAGCCTAAAAATACTACTTTTTGGGAGATCAAATTGGAGCTTTGAAGAAGGAGGCTCAAGTGTCATCAAGGACTAAGAAGGGCCCAAGATCATATTTGGAGGACTTTTTACAAGGTAGGAACTCTAATCACATAGTAGAGTTTGGTTTATGATTGGTTTTCTCATTAATTTAGTAAATGTAACAATTTGATGTTAAAATTATGTTGAGTTTCATATGTGGAGTTAGTAGGAATCTCAAATGCACTTAGTAGGATACCCATCTCCACCTTGGAGTTCACTTGCATGCATGTTTGCTTGGAAAAACTTATCTTTTGTGTTCATGAATCTGTTCTGAAATTTCCAGCAGTTTTAGCCTCTGTTAAAACAGGCATATCTCCCAACCTAGATCAAAATAAAATCTGACATAAATATATTCATGTAGATCTCGAAATCCTACCCTAAAATCATATAAGATATGATATGTGTTCAATTCGTAAACTAGGAGAAATGGAGCTGTTTCTGCAACATGTCGAAATTCTGGCAGTTTTGACATCCTGCACTAAAATGGTGATTACCACCTCTTAACTTGATGAAATTAGGTGTTTTAGGACATTTTGGACAACTACTCTTCAAGATACACAATACCATATTTTCTATTATACCCAGATCTGATTGTAAATAGGATTAAATCACTGATTAAGTTGATGCAATGTTTCTGTTTTTCTGCAGAATTGCCATCTTTTACTAATTTGAGCACAATAAATCACACATGTCATATTATTTTCTGAAATTTGGTGTGGTGATGCAAAACTGTCATACCTGTAACTTTGCAGCTTTAAGTTTTCCTAAATTCTAACTATAAATGCCTTTAATCTGGCCTTCAATCTGACTGATTGTGCATTTCCAGTAACCTGAAATGGTTTGGGTGATGTTGTACTATGTGTACATGTTCATATTACCTCTCTTATGCCTATGTATTTTATTACCTGAACTAATTGGCAATTATACCATATACTTGTCGAATCACTAGTTGTGTGGTTACATAAGATGATCGGTTTGTTGTGGAATATGAAATGTGGAAAGGAAAGAGAGGTGGGAAGATGGAGAACATGAAGGAAATGGATAATTTGACTATGGAAACATTTCTCTTATGTTGCTTTTCGTATATTCTTGGTTGTGGTTCTTTTACCCCAATTGCTCATGTGTTTCATTTTATCTCACATGAAATTGATATAAGGAAAATGATTAAGTCCTCCCCAGAGGAGGGTGACACGGGGTTTGGGGGAAACACGGGTAAATTGTAGGTGTTAAGAAGCGGACACGATATGATTTCTCACTCGCTTCGTCACTCCCGGAAGGGGGAGTTGACTAGAGTTAGAGAGGCCGCCGGTGCGCTCGTGACGCACCTGGACGGTAATTGATGGTTTTCTCCGTTTGACCCACAGAAAAACCGAGATGATTCTCACTCCGGTACCTTGTCCAGTCGGGTACGGAGTTACGAGAGGCCCCTCCAGTGCTCGTGTCGCTGGAGTGGTACCACTTTTCACCCGCCCTGGGTGAAGTCCGCTCTCTTAGCAGCCTATGGTTTATCCGGGTTCCAAATACAGAATAACCATTTAATTTATTTAACTTAATCGTTTATTACTTCAGTCTTGTTCACTGTTGTTTACTTTCAGCACTGGTACTCTGTTTTTAATTTCTGCGTAATATGTGATGACATGACACCTGTAGTTAGTTAGTTAGTTAGGGAAACCAGTTCTAAACTGGGTTCTACTAGGGTGATTAGGAATTCCTACTGGGTCACGCGTTGACGTGTCCCATCCCGTGGTTTACAGGTGCGAGTCCCGAGCAATCTTCGGGTGTTCAGGAGCCAGAGGTCAGTGCCAGTGCTACCGAGGTAGAGCCTTCAGGAGACTTTGTACTGTTAGATTACCCGGGGTTAGACTAGTGGGTGCGTTGTACCGGGTGTGTACTTTTGTACTTTTGGGCTGGGGGTTTCTCTTTTGTTGTACCCGCTTTTTGTACCCCCGTTGTACAGCTGATGTATGTATGTATGTATATGGACTTATGTAATGTAATGTAACTTCAGTGTTGATGTATTTACTTTTCAGTACTGCGTTTTTATTTCTGTTGGAGCACTTTTCTTTCTATGTGTACTATTCCAGTGTTATTGCAGTGGCCTGCTAATTTATTTCATAATCAACCACAAAAAAATGCCTAGTAGTATTTAGATAAGAGGGCTCGAAGCCTGAGTCTGAATACTACGGCGACCTCGTCAGCTACGCCCCCGTACTTGGGTGAGCGAGGCGTGACAGGGTATCGAATCACGGGGAGGAACTATTGGTATCTATATTGATTACTAGGCAGATGTGAAATGATAATCAAGAAATGTGGGTGTCTCAGTCGTGCAAAGTATTGGTTATAAATTCAATTAATAAAAGTGCCTTGGGCTTGGGAATCCCCACTATAGATCTCAAGCATGAATGTGAAATATGAATCTCCATATCACTACTCTTGGTTTAGGGTGAACTTGTCACAACTTGGTTGTGAACCAACGCACGCTCTCGTGCTATGCAAGTTTATAGCAATCTAAACTAGAGCCTCGCTCTCGCGCAAGCCTAGTTCAAACCACTAGCATTAAGATCGACAATATTATTCAATTCTAACTCAAGCTTGCTCTCGTACAACTTGAGTTCGAATCTAGATCGTGATAGTTCGTATTCGTTTTACCATCGTACAAACGAATATAATTATAGAAATATAATAAAGATGCTAGCATTGGTCGCTCTCGTGCACCAATTCTAGGAAATCTCGATTATAGATCTAAATCGAATATCAAGGGCTTTCCATAGATCAAGATCCTCTCTCGAGCTCTCAAGATCCAATGGAAATCCTTAGCTATCTGTAATAAATCGATGACAATCTAACCATTTAACAAGTTTAGCAACATTGGTTTTCATTAGATTTCACATATCAGACTTTGAATGCATTGGGTTCATCCCTTTGCCCTAGAACAAGGAGATTACTCACGATTCATCATAGAAAAAGCAATAGAATTGAGAAGTGCAGGAGAATTCATCATAAAAATCAGATCTAAACAGAAATAAAGGATAAAAATAAGAACTTGCAAAAGTTTAGACAAACCAATGATGTTCAAGCTCCAAATAATAAGAAAATTAAGATCTTGCATTCAATCCTCTTGCGAAAATAAGATAGAAAAAAAGTATTTTTCCTAAAAACTATAGCTATGTCCTCTCTTTTTGAAGGCTCTCAAAACTAGCTATTTATACTAACTCAAAACATCTAAAAAATCCTGTCAAAAATACCCCTAGACGACTGGAAAACCCTAGGTAGAAACTGGGCCTTCTACGCACTTGGCCGAATAGAAATGTCACTCGGTCGTGGGGCTTCTCTGTGGAATATCTGTGAAAACTGGCATTCTATACTGTTCAGGCCACTCGGTCGAGTGGTCTGCTCACTTGGTCGAGTGAGCTTCTCACTCGGTTGAGTGAGGTTTTCTGCAGAACCCACCAAAATCGTTGTTCTGTTCGATAAATTTCTGTCTCCACTCAGTCGAGTGGGTTTCTCACTTGGTCGAGTACATTGTCTCTTCTTATTTTAGCTGGAGTGGGCCGTGTCAGGGCCCCTCGGTCGAATGAGCTGTCTCACTCGGCCGAGTAGGCTGTTTCTTCTTCATAATATCCTCCTTCTAGCTCATTTCTCCATTCTCTCGCCTTTCTTCCTCGTCTTCTCATCATCAAGCACCGTTTGCTCCTCGATATCATCGTGATTGATGCTCCGGCACGCATGTATGTGCTCATAGCTCCAAATTGCTCCCGATTGCTCCATATTTCCTGAAATCCAACGAAACATAGAAATAGTGAAATTCATGTAAAATCATCGTTTAAACGTTAAATTCGCGATACGAGCGATCGTTATGGCATGGAAAAATGCAGTAATAAAGTGTAAAATATGAGCATATCAAAATCTCCCAATCTTACATCTTACTCGTCCTCGAGGAAGATAAGTAAAAAAGTTAACTTGGCGAATAAAATAAAAAAAAATCAAATAAATAGAAAAGAAGGCGCAGAGTGGAAATGCTAGATCATTCTTTCAGAACTCGAATTCGCTTATTCAAATGCACCAATAATGAATATAAACATCACTAAAGCTTTTATTTTGATATCATTTCATATGGGGTACACTTAATATAAAAACTGAGAACGAAGTGAATCTTATGAAATATGAAATCATTTTAACGTTAAACATCGTCTAAGGCATAGAAAATGATAAACATAATCATAGACAACACACTTTTCAATTGACTGCTTCTATTTGGAGTATAAGAGATATCACACAATTCAAAGCAATAATAATAGAAAGATATGGTTTCATGAATTTCATGTCAATTTTTAAATTCATAGATGTCGTTATACTTGAAGTCATCTCCCTAAGTATTAGAGATTACCTAGCTTAGGTCGTCATGCACATATAAGTAATCACTCGCTCACATCATTGGATTTCCTCCTCCAAGCTTATCTATAAGCATGGTGGCATCGAGTATGGAATATAAATTCTCTTCCCAACTTTTGTAGCTCCATATAAAGAAAATAAAATGAAAGAAAAGAAAGCAATGGATGTGTAAATACAATGAAGTTCTCTTTTTCGTTTTCTTTAGGTTTTTTCTTTTTTTTTTCTTTTTTTTTCTTTTTTTCTTTCTCTTTTTTTCTTTTATACACAATTAAATCCCATAGAAAGGTGCATACATATACATTATTTTTCTTTTGAGCTTTTAGGATCATGGAGCTTATTTTTTTAGCAATGGAAGGATGCACGAATAAGAAATCACTTTAGGGAAGAATCACCAATGATAATATGTATAGAAATGCAATTCAAGATATGTGGAGAAAGAATATATCAAATCGCTCAATTCACTTGTTGTATGTGCATAAATAATTCAGCAGGGTAATGTCATCTATTCAGTTTGATTTCTAAAAGTAAATTAGTCTATTCATATTAAATGACAATCACTTCATTCAACCTGAAGGTTTAATACACAATTCATGCAATAATAAGTGATATTAAGATAAAAAAGCAGTACTCCAAGTATAATGCGGTCAATGCGTGAATCTTGGTGTGTTTTCTATAAAGAGTATACAATAAAGTAATTCTTAGACGAGTCAACATTAAAATTCATTCATAGACAAATAATAACACATTGGAAGTTCTTTTTCTCAAGTACACAATAGATATATTGTAAATGATATCATAAATAGAAAACAATAGCATGGCAAAAGATGTGCGTATAAGTAAAGCGAAATCCAAGCTATATTCATTACAACGAATTCATTTCTAGCAAAGAAAGTAAAAGAAGTAAGGATAAAATAAAATCTAACTATACACATGCAAGCACTCCAAAAGTAAGGAAAATATGATGCATGGGAAAAAAATTGAAAGAGTGTGAAAATAAGTGGAAAAAAAGAAAATAAAGATGAAAATAAAGAAAATAAAAGTGTGTGGGTACACTCACTCACCCAAGCTAAACATCACATTGCCCTCAATGTGCTAATATGGCACTAGGACATATAAGATAGGGGTGGGAAGGTGCGGATGCGAGTATGATGCAAATAAAATGGAAAATAATAAATGGAAAACATGATGGTATATGCAAAGGATATGTGCAAAGCAAGCATGCAAAATGATGAATGGACGCAAAATGGTGGTCAGAAAATATAATACTCTCCCCCAAGATGGACTCTATGGTGCCCTGCAAAAATTGAAGATAGGTGGGCATGCATAATGGTGGGGTGAGATGAGAGCAAAAGTATGACAGGCATCAAGTGAAGTGCCTACTCAGGTGCATTGCCCTCACCTCCCTGTGGTGGGGGTGGGGGTGGCGGAGGTATTGGCTGCTGCTGCTGAAGGCAGTGAAGGATCTGGTTTATCGTCCGCTAAATACCAGGAATAAGGGCAATATGGGCCTGTTGAGCAGAGACGGCCTGCGTGAGAGCTCGAAAATCGACTCTAAGTCCAGTCACTGCCGGCTCAACCACGCGCAGGTACAGGTCTCTGTCGTCATGAGCGGAGTTAGATGGATGTGCACGTGTGCGAGCTGGACTTACACGGCCTCCAAAAACTAGTGGGGCTACAATAGTGTGTGTGTGTGTGTGTGTGTGTGTGTGTGTGTGTGTGTGTGTGTGTGTGTGTGTGTGTGTGTGGAGCAGAGCTCACGACAGAATGCTCAGCCTCTAGGTGAGACTGAGACGTAGGAATGCTCTCAGAGATCGGTGCAACAGAGGTAGTGATCGGAATATCAACTGAGGTGGAAGAAGGAGCAGGGGTCACGTCAACAGATGTGGTGACAGACACCACGACACTCTTGCAAAAGACGGCGACGATAGAAACTAGAACAACGACAGATGGGGTGGATGTGAAAACTGATGATAAGGACACCCCATGAGTCAAGATATCAGAAGAGATTAGGGTCTCTACGGTCACAGAGGAGGGAAGGATCATCACACTCAGGAAATAATGGGGCATCACTCTCAGAAATGATATACGTGATCGGATCAACACTCATAGGGATGGTATGGACATGATCGGGCACAGCCACAATGCTCACAGAGGCGGGTGCAGAAGTGAAGCTCTCAGCACGAGCAGAAGTGAAGACATGTGTGCTGGGCTCGGGAAGTGATACATCGGCAGGCTCGAAAATAGGGATCTCAAGGTGAAGAGGCTCGTCAGGGTGCTCCTGATGCTCGTTGTCGGGCTCTAGTACGTATACCAATGGAATGAGGAGGTCCATGGAGAACCTCCACTCTGCACATGCCAGTCCAACGTGGGTTCGAGTAGGGTTCAGAAGCATGATATAGTCTGCAGAGAATGGACCATGTAACCAGACCCAATGACGTCGTCCATGAGGGCGGATCATGTGCATACAGGCCAAAACATGATCAGATAGTGAGGTGGGGCCTGTAACATGGTGCAAGTCAGCAAGAAGCAGAATGTAGAAGATGTGTGCTATGAGGGTGATCAGACTGCCACAGCATATCACCTTGGTGGAGGCGACCGTGGAAAAGATGCAGTCAAAAGACCATCTAGATATATCTATAGAAATGGCAGGGACTAAGGCATCTCCACCAGCCTCATAGGCTCTCTCCCTGGTCCTCGCCCAGAGAATGAACAGCTCAGGCATGTACAAGGTCCCAACATCTAGCCAGGCTAGTATGGAGGTTGCCAAAAGGTGTTGTGCAAGCCACAGGCAGGGGTGGACGATGGAAGAGGCCTTCGCCCTACTAGGTCGAAGTGTGGCGTGCCAGTGATCATCTCCCAAAATGCATCAGCTGAAAAGACAGAGAGGGTGTGGTGTGAAGGACCATAAGCTCGATCGGGGTTTGGGACAGGGGGGCCAATGGAAGTATGCACGGGCCATGTCGTGCGAGATCTCGCACTCCCGGTCCATGAGTCTAAATGAGTAGCCCCTATGAGTCTTATGCGTAGAACTCAAGACCTCGAGTGTCGGGCGAATGTAAGTGCTCACTGACACAGATAGGAAATCACCCCAACCGACATTATCATACGTCTGGTGCATCCCCTTAAATACCCCTAGGCGCTCGAGTGTAGGAATGTGAGCGAACCTAGTGGGTATGATTTGGCGTCTGGAGATCCTCTCAAATTTGGCACGATGTGTGCCATCTCTGAATATGATCCTATACGTCTCGATTGGTGTGGGGGGCTGTGCTGGTGGTGCAGGTAGTGCAGGGGTGGGGTTGCTACGTGGTGGAGGTGCCGTCCAAGAGGAATAAGGACCGGGGTCGCCAGTCTTCTTCCTCTTGGCAGCGGGCTACCTACCACCAGAACAAATTCATGGAGGCATCAATGGATGTCGTGAAATGACTCACACTAAGTGAAATGCGAATATAGTGCTTGAAATATGATATGGAACGAATGTACCGAGCAACGTGCAACTCCAAACAAGCGTATGCGTGTGAGGTGGCTCCCCCAAGCTTCAACTCTGTAGTCTTTGCAAATGATCTCCACCAAGCTTTCCTGTTGCACAAAAATAGATAATTAGCATTAAAAATCCATAATAATTGAGGTTGATCAAGAGAAATTGGAGATTAATAGGGTTGAATAGGATTAATGGTTGGATTTGGGCTTACGGGATGGATAGGAGAAGATAGAAAGCGAATAGGGTTTGATGGGGGGTATGGTGGCCGGACTCAGTTGGTGGAGTCGCCGCTGGTGGTGGCTGGGGCTGTCGCCGTGGTCGAGTGAGCTGGGGACGCGGTCGAGTGAGCTAGTGCAAAAGGAGGAGGGGGCCTGATGCTTGATTTGGGGGAGATGCTCGAGCGAGTGGGTTTTTTTTTGGTTTAAATTAGGGATGTGCCGACTTAAGTCACTCGACCGAGTGACGATGGTCACTCGGTCAAGTGGCCTGCTAGTCTGAGAATTTGAGATTTTGGGCATCAGCTAAGTCAAGTAACTCTACCGAGTGGGTCAAGTCACTCGGTCGAGTGATAAGAGTCACTCGGTCGAGTGAGAAGATGGCACAGAGTGTGGATTTTGTGTCCTCGGCTACAGTCTCACACTCAGTCGAGTGGAATTAGTCACTTGGTCGAGTGAACTAATGACTCGACCGAGTGAAAAGGCCTTACGGAGCATAAAATTTCAGCTTTCTGCAATAGGGGTCCACTCGGTCGAGTGGTATAAAAATTTCAGAGTGTGTTTTAGAAGCTTCCCTGTTCAGTGTGTCACTCGGTCGAGTGATTTCTTCACTCGGTTGAGTGAGAATCTCACTCGATCGAGTGAGCTATCTTTACCAGCTTTCTGCTCTTTGTTTTTCTCCATCTTCTGTTTCTCCCTCTTTCTTCAGCTTCCTCCTTCCTTTCTCGTTTAAGCATGTCCCTAGCGCTACTCTCCATCACCATGTCTACCCTCCATTTGATTGGCTTCCTTGTACCTTCTTTCTAAAATAAAAATGTTGCCCATTGTCAGTTTTTTAAACTCTTGATCTACTAAACTAATAATAATCTAAAACAAAATGAAAACTAAAATCCAACTAAAGTAAGATAGAAATGTCAGGTTGCCTCCCAACTAAACTAAAATCCACCTAAAATCAAACTCATTTAAGGTCTTGAGCTCGACCCCTTATGATTTACATTGAGCGCATGATGTTCGGTGCATATGAGATGTGCGTATCAAATTTGTTGAGGTGGTCGGTAGGATTAAGATGTTCTACTTCTTCTTGTTTGGCCTCCGTTATGGGCGCCTCCTCTCTATTGATGGTGGGGGATGAGTCCCCAAGCTTTCCTCTTGGCTTTAGAATGCTCCATGTTTTTCCCGGTGGTGATGAAGACTTTGCCGGTGGTGCGTGCTTTCTTTGAATCCCAGAAGAGAGCTTACCGAGCTATTTTATCATTACGACATCAACGTCGTTCTCCTCTTCTTCGGTGAGAGGGTCCAGGGTATCTCCATGTTGAGGGCCATCTTCAGATTTTGACTCCTCTTCAAAATAACCCATGTGCAAGGCGTTGACGGTGTATGGCATAACTTCCTTAATGACCTCTTCAAATAGGTCCATATAGTCGTTTTTTTCAAGCGAGGATCTATTCTTCATGGCACACGGGAGATTGAATTCAACTTCAATATTTCCAACGTTGAGTGACAACATTCCTTCTCTCATGTCCACGATGACTCCGGTGGTGGCTAAGAAAGGGCGCCTAAGAATAAGAGACGTGTCTCCAACTTCCTTCATGTCCATGATGACGAAGTCACATGGCATGCAAAGTCCTCACGGTATTTGTAGCAGCATATTTTCAGTGATCCTCACTGGGCTAGTGCTACACCTATCAACGAGTTGAATCTTCATGTCAGTGGGCTTGCGATTGGTCCCCATATCCAGCTTTTTGAACATTGTGAGAGGCATGAGACTCACGCTTGCACCCAACTCAACCAAAGCCTTTTGTAGGAGGACTCTGCCAAGTGTGCATGGAATTCTAAAGCTTCTAGTGTCCTTCAATTTCTTTGGCACCTTGTCTTCCTTGACGAACCATTTACATTGGTCGGCAAGCATAATCTTCTCTGTTCTTTTCCTTCCCGTAATCAAGTCTTTGAGGAACTTTGCAAATGTCGGGATTTCGATGATGGCATCTAGAAACTGGATGTTTAGGCTTATACCTCTCAAGTACTCCAAAAATCGAGTGAATTTCTTCTCCAATTTCGCCTTTGCCAACCGTTGTGGGAATGATACCGGTGGCACATATACTCTCTTCTTCTGGGGCTCGTCAACTTCAGATTTTTCCTCCTTATTGAGGGCTGCCATGGGCCTTTCTTCCGCATTGTTTCCCTCTTTCTCAACCGAAGCATCATGATTTAGGCTTCGAGTTTGAATCATGAGGGGGTAGTGCCCTTTCCGCCTCTAGTAGTCACCGCCACTACTGCATTGATGTGATCGGTATTGCTCCTTGGATTTGCCTCCGGTTGAGCCGGCAATTGGTTTTGAGCCTTGTTTAACAACGTGATTTGCTCCGCTAGTTGCACCAATATGGTGTTGAGGCTATCTTGTCCCGTCGATAGTTTAGCATTTATCTTATTTTGCTCGGTCATAAATTCCTCAACTCTTGTCTCATGTTCGGATCTTTGCGACGCCGATGGTGGGTTTTGTGGCCCCCAACTTTGATTGTATCCGGAGGTCTATAAGGCTCCGCTTGTTACATCTGCAAAAAATGTTGCTGTGGTGGCCTTGGTTGGTAGGATTGCTGATGAGGTGGTGGATGAGCTTGTTGTTGTTATGATGGTTACTAAGGAGGGGTTAAGGATCCATTATTGTTTGCATATTAAAATCAGGGGTGAGTCCTCCAAGCTGGATTCACCCATGACCCATTATTTGTTCCACCTGACTTGTAATCTGAAACATACTGAACCTGCTCCATAAGTTCCTCATGTGCTTCTCCTCCTACGTACATGACTTGTCCTTGCCAATCATTTGTGTGCCCAACTGATGTCGATGTGTCCGGTGCACTATATTACTCAGTCAGCTTCTTCTCAAGTCTCTCTACCACTCTAGATAGAGAGTCAAATTTTCCTGCCAAGTCTGCCACTGCTTTGGCTTCATATATACTCGCTAGCTTCAAAGATGACGACGGTTGGCCTCTCTCTTCAGCCCACTGCTGATTGTTAGAGGCTATCTCCTCAAGTAATGCTATGGCCTCCTTGGGAGTCTTTGATAATATCGTCCCATTAGTGGTGGTATCAATAATCATCTTTGTGTCTGATTTCAACCTATTGTAGAAGCTATACACTAACTCCCAGTCGTCGATATTGTGGTGGGGGCATTGATGTTGAAGATCTTTGAAGTGCTCCCACGCCTCATACAAAGATTTCCGGGGTCCCTGCCTGAAAGACATCAAAAAATTTTGTATTCTGACTGTATTTGATTGAGGATAGAATTTTTTGACGAATGCACTTGCAAGGTCATCCCAAGTAGTGAATGCGCCATTTGCTTGCATCCTCAACCAATATTGTGCTTTATCTTTAAGGGTGAAGGGAAAAGGCACCGGCAAAGGGCGTCCTCTGGTACGCTAGGAATCTGAAAAGTGATGCACTTTGCCAAGAACATTTGTATGTGGTAATACGGATTCTCATGCACATTCCCATGGAAATGATCATGTCGCATCAGCATAACTAATCTAGTTTTTAGCTCGAAGTTCTTGTCAGGCGACAACTCTGGCATAAGAATAGACGAAGTGGCAGAGTTATTTAGAGTGAGTCTATCTCTGATGGAAATAAACCTGACATTTCTTGGTGGAGTATTTTGCTCCGCCATTTTATCTCCCTCTAGAATGTGCCTCTTCTCTGGTCTTAGTTTCCTTGTGGTGCGCTCAATCTCGGTATCAAATAATATAGCTCTGTCAGTAGCCTTTGATCATGTATACATGCACAGATAAAGAGAATCTGCAAAGAAGTGTCAACACAAATAGAAGAATAAAATAGAAAAGAATAGCTAAGTAAAAATATAGAATACCGTAGCCTCCCGACAACGGTACCAAAAACTTGAACGGCCCAGGATGCAACTCCGTAAACAATGTAGTTTTACCACAAGCACACGATTAAGTGGTGAGCGGGTAATGAATCACAGGTAAGAACTATTGGTATCTATATTGATTACTAGGGGAGGTGAAATGATAATCAAGAAATGTGGGTGTCACTGCAATGTATTGGTTATAAATTCAATTAATAAAAGTGCCTAGGGCTTAGGAATCCCCATTATGGATCTCAAGCATCAATGTGAAATATGAATCTCTATATCACTACTCTTGGTTTAGGGTGAACTTGTCACAACTAGGTTGTGAACCAACGCACACTCTCGTGCTATGCAAGTCTATAGCAATCTAAATCAGAGCCTCGCTCTGGCATAAGCCTAGTTAAAACCACTAGCATTAAGATCGACAATATTATTCAATTCTAACTCAAGCACGCTCCCGTGCGACTTGAGTTCGAATCTAGATCGTGATAGTTCGTGTTCGTTTTACAGTCGTACAAACGAATATAATTATAGAAATATAATAAATATGCTAGCTTTGGTCGCTCTCGCGCACCAATTCTAAGGAATCTTGATTATAGATCTAAATCGAATATCAAGGGCTTCCCATTGATCAAGATCCTCTCTCAAGCTCTCAAGATCTAAATGGAAATCCCTACCTATCCGTAGTAAATCGATCACAATATAACCATTTAACAAGTTTAGCAACATGGGTTTTTATTAGATTTCACATATCAGCCTTTAAATCCATAGGGTTTATCCCTTTGCCCTAGAGCAAGGAGATTACTCATGATTCATCATAGAAAAATCATTAGAATTGAGACGTGCAGGAGAATTCATCATAAAAATCAGATCTAAACAGAAATATAGGATAAAAATAAGAACTTGCCAAAGTTTGGACAAACCAATGATGTTCAAGATCCAAATAACAAGAAAATTAAGATCTTGCACTTCAAGCCTCTCGCGAAAATAAGATAGAACAAAAGTATTTTTTCCTAAGAACTATAGCTATGTCGTCTCTTTTTAAAGGCTATCAAAACTAGCTATTTATACTAACTCAAAACGTCCAAAAAAATCCTGACAAAAATACACCCAGACGGCTGGAAAACCCCTAGGTCGAAACTGGGCCATCTCTGCACTCGACCGAGTGGAAATGTCACTCGGTAGAGTGGCTTCTCTGTGGAAAATCTGTGAAAATTGGCCTTATGTACTGTTCAGGCCACTCTGTCGAGTGGTCTGCTCACTCAGTCGAGTGAGCTTCTTACTCGATTGAGTAGGGTCTTCTACAAAACCCACCAAAAGTGTTGTTCTGTTCGATAAATTTCTGTTTCCACTCGGTCGAGTGGGTTTCTCACTCGGTCGAGTGGGAATTCCACTCGACCGAGTACATTTTCTCTTCTTCTTTTAGGTGGAGTGGGCCATGTCAGTGCCACTCGGTCGAGTGAGCTGTCTCACTCGACCGAGTAGGCTGCTTCTTCTTCATAATCTCCTCCTCCTCGCTCCTTTCTCCATTCTCTTGCCTTTCTTCCTCTTCTTCTCATCGTTAAGCGCCGTTAGCTCCTCGATATCATCGTGATTGATGCTCCGATACGCGTGTATGTGCTCATAGATCTAAATTGCTCCCGATTGCTCCATATTTCCTAAAATCCAATGAAACATAGAAATAGTGAAATTCATCGTAAAATCATCGTTTAAACGTTAAATTCGCGATACGAGCAATCGTTATGGCATGGAAAAATGCAGAAATAAAGTGTAAAATATGAGCATATTGATTCGGGTTGAATATTGCATATTTAACACCTCATTTAGCCCTATTTTGTGCTTATATGATGCTTAATTGGTCTCTAATACGTTCGTATTTTGTATATCATCATTTATTAGAGTAAACCATTGATTTGTGCATAAAATATGAATTTTAGTGAGTATTTCTGCCTTTTTATATTTTCATGGCTAGATCTCTATCTCACGATTCCAACGACTATTTATTTGTATTTTTCTGAGATCTGTGCTAATTTCTGTGATTTATTGAATGCAGAATACCCTTTAAATGGAGAAATACGGGAAAATACGGTCGAAATACGCCGTATATACGCGGGGTGACATGGCAAGATCTCAGCGCTCCATTCTTCATCCAACGGATGCTGGCATGTGAGCGACGTGGCAAGCTCTTAGCCGTTGGATCATGATCCAACGGTCCACAGTCGCCCGCAAGTGCTACGCGAAAGCATATCGAAGCGGTAAATCCTTTGCCATGTGTCACACTCTCAACGCTTTCCCGCTGCGATCGACGGACCAGATAAACCCTCGACCCGTATTCGAAGAGCGGGCGACGTGGCCAATTTTGCACCCTTGATGCGTGATCGAACGGCCGTCACATCGGTTGCGATTGAATACGCGCAGACTCAGACGTGGAGCGACATGGACGAACTACAGCCATCCGATCATGATCTGACGGACCAATGGAATCCGAATCAAATTCAAATGCGTGAAGAGACGGATCCTGGACACATGGCAAGCACATGAGAGATCCCGCCTCCGATCGAACGGTCCTCATTCGAGGCGGCTGATGATGCGGGTTTAGGTGCGAATTTGGGACCCGTTAAGCCTCTTAAATCCGCAATGCTTGTATTTAAGGTATTCTTAGGGTTTTGGGGGGTATTCTTGGCGTATTTGGGCGATTTTGGCGGCGGTTTTTGCAGAATTTTTCTGACTTTACAGAGAGTAATCGGAGGGAATTTTAGAGAGCTTTTAGAGGAAGAAGAAGAGGTTTCATAGGAAAAAAGAGGAGTGTTTTGGTGATATCTCTTGAACTTAATTATTTATTTTCAATTCCATCTACTTCTATTGATTAGAAACCATGTTTAATATGATGAAACCCTTTGTTATTTTCAGTTTGTGAGGCTAAATTCTAATTGTGCATGGTATGGTGTAGTTAGGGGACATGATGTGTATTTATTTGGTTGAATCTTCATGCTAAAATTGTTGACGTTGATAAAGTTATAATCTTTACTTAAAATCTCCTCTTCATCTTTTACAAGAACATGATTGAGTTGATGATAGCCTCACGAGGGTGAATCTTGATCTCCCCAAAAGGGAGTTTCATCTCTTATATTTAAAAGATTATAGCTTTAGCAACAAATTTATTCAATTTTGCGCTTTAATCCCCACAAGGGTATTTTCCGTTTAATTTCTCTCAAAAGAGATATCATTTATTTTTAATCAACCAAATTAATAAAGATCATGGACCCTAATGAACCCATATCATGTGCATACTTCTCATAGATATTTACATAAACGAAACTTTCTTTTGCTCGTATGGTCCATAAATTAAAAAACCACAATCAAACCCCATTCAAACCATCATCATCAAAAGTGGTTGGTCTCTTTACGTTCAATCCCTATTTGATTTGAGCTTTGCGGTTGCAACAGGTTTTCTTCCGAGGATTCAACATCTGGACTCTGACGCACCCGTAGGCTACACCTAGTATCCACCTGGCGGTGTCACAATCGCCAGGTGTAATATGGCCCCAAGGCTACGATTTCGGGCTCAATCCGCAAGCGGATGCTGTCGAGTTATAGTATAAAAGATAGTCGGATCCCACAGGGACGGTGATAGTGTCAGAGATAATCTCAGTCTATTTCTAAATCTAGAAGTAGGGTAGCGATCGGAGTGAAAGATTTGGGTTGATTGTTGTTGTTGTGATATCAATAAAAAAGGGACTAGCGCTTTAGGGATCGCCACTAGGATCGTTGGGGGTTGATGTTGGATAGGTTCCTCACATTGCATTAGGGTTAGGAAATTGATCTCCCAATTCATACCACTCTCGTGGGTTAGAATTGCGGGGTATTTCGCTGGTTCTCGTTGACGCAATGGCGGTATCCGTCAATGTAGCAGTATAGTTCGTCGATGGATCCCCTCAAGGTGAGAGACGGGCATGGTCACGTGCCTTGGTTGGATCCACCGATTTCCCTATTCGAATCCCTAGATACCCCTTAAGCACATCAATTCCACAGACCGTGGACATGATCTCAGTACGGGTTATCTACGGATTCGGTAGGATTTACCGAAATACAACCCTAAATCCCCAATTCAACATAGGGATCCAAATCTACATTTTCCCCCTAAAATCCTATGGCTAACCCATCAACCCTAGATTAGATTTACTCAGACATCGCAATAGGAACGCACAAAAACATCAATTTCGTAGAAGAAAACATTTTAGCAATAGATAAATTATGGCTAAAAGAACTTACATCGAGAGTAGAAGAACAATAGATCCAGACACAAGCAAAAGCAATAATCTTCAATAATCGATCCAAAATTCGCTAAGAAAATTAATCCCCAAAAGTTCCTACCAAAAATCGCTCAGAGTTCTCCCTAAAAATTCTAAATACAAAGCTCAGTGTACTCTCTACGGCTGTTGCCCAATCGCCAGCTTCAATCGCTCACAGATCGCGCGCATGTCGCGCTTCAAAAACATTCCAAAAATGCCCCAGGAAGTGCCGACCGAGTAGGTGACTCTGTCCGAGTCAGTATAGGTCGATCAGAGGCTCGGTCCGCATAGGCAAGCTGCTCGGCTACTTGGAGATCTGGAAGTCTACCTACCCAGACTGAGTAGTCTCTGCTCGATCAGAGTAGGATCGGCTCGGTCTGGCGCTCGGGCGCTGCTCGGGCTGTGAAATATTGGGCTGCTCGACCGAGCAGATGAGCTGCTCGGTCCGAGTCAGCCCGTATCCGTTCCCTCCTCAAGCTGATATGGCTCAGTCCGAGCAGCTGAGCTGCTCGGGCCGAGCATTTTCTGGAAAAATGTCCTGCAACATCCTGGGGCTTCTCTCTCTGCTCTCTCTCTCTTCTCTCCTCCAATTGCTCCGGGAACGCGGCGAACTCCTCCAGAGCCCTGCCAACAAGCTCACGAACACGTCGGATGTGTCCATACCCAAGCAGGGGTCCAAATCGCTCCAAAATCCCTGAAAATTCAAAATACACTACGAAACTCGAAATATAGTCAGAAATGCAAAATCGTAGTAAAAGGTGGAATTTGGACGCGAAAATGATATGCAATGCGATGAGATAATGATATGAAAATGATATAAAATATGGAAACATCAAAATCCACCAAGCTTACCTCTTACTCGTCCTCGAGGAAGACGAATAATCGGTACGCCGAGAGGAAAATAAAATGAAAATATGAAAATGAAAATAGAATGAAGTGAAAAACAAAAGGAGATAAAATAGGAAAGCGCTATGGATGATCTGTCAGATCTCAAGCCTAAATAGTTTTTCATGATGCTCTGAGTGCTAAACATACATGCTATAGGTAATTTCTAGCTTTATATATCATATGACTTGCAGTGCAGGCAAAGAATAGGGATCTACTGAAATAACACCGTCAAATCCTATCAATCTCATGCAATCCCTAGAGTCTAGTATAAATGAGTTGGCAATGCCCTTTTCAATCACAGATACACAAGGAGCACAAAAGATTCACGTAGCATGCAATAGAGAATAGAAAAAATCATGCCATTCAGATATTCATTTTGATACATGAAAAATCTCCAAAACTAAAGTAATTCGTAAAGTTTGGGTTTTATTAAATCTCCCTGACGTGCACCGTCTCCACTCTAATGTCAAGCTCACTCATATAATCAGTTGGTTTACCCCCCAAGCTTTGCTTGAGGCGTCGCATCAATGAAAATGATATGGAATTTTATTTTTCTTCCCAGAATGAAAGATAGCTTCTAATGAAATACTACAAAACAATATTTATTCATTTTCTTTCTTTTTCTTTTCTTTTTTCATATTTTTTTTCTTTTTTTCTTTTTTTCTTCTTTTTTTTCAATAGGAGCCATACTTTTTCTTTTTATACTTGGGAAGTGAGATGCGGTAAAGTAGCTATAGGGGTGTAACCAACTGTTATGTAGAGATATAAAATAGATATGTGGAGAAGGAAGATAATGGGACACTCGGTTTACTCATAAGAGGGTGCACATCAGTTTGATAAGATAAAACCCTAACTAAACTCATATATAGCATGGGTATTTTCACTTCTCTAAATGAATACTGAAAATGGCATGCGGTAATAATCACAATATCAGCAGGCATGCAAACAGAAGTAAATAAGATAACAAAAACAGGTGATCCAAGTATCCTAATGATGCGTGAACCTGGATGTGTTTCCCAACATCAACAATACTAGATACTAGTTCATGCAATTCGATTTTCAATTCATTTTAGGTGTTACATCAGACAGATCATCAACAGAAATGCATGAATATAGATAATAAAACTGAAATTGACCCAGATAGCATGCTAAAGAGATGAGCATCGCAAAAACTAATAAAGCCTAGAGAGATATCATCATATGGACCATCCCTAGCAAAAATAAAAAGAAACAGAGAAAAAGGAGAAATAGATAAAAAGAGATGCATGCATGGAGGAAAACAGAAAATATGATGCAAAATGAGAAAAAATAAAATAAGGCAGAAAAGTGGAGAAAAAGTGAAATAAAAACTGGAAATAAGGGAGGAAAATGTAAAAAATAAAAATAAAGCGGGAGCGCCCATCCCCCAAGCTAAACCTAGTAGTGTCCTCACTGCTAAGAAAACGCTCGTGAGGGGGAGATGATGCTAAAGGGGTGGTGTGGGTGATGGGATAAAATAAAAACTATATAAAAAATAAAAAGGAAATAAAAATAAAAATATGATATGATGCAATGCGATATGAGAGATGATGCATGCATATGTGTATCCTCCCCCAAGCTATGTGAAAGTAGGGCCCCGAAAAGACAGATGGGCACGAAATAAATGGGGGAGGCAAAAGCTGGGATGGACTACGGCAGGCAGATGCACCACCCTCTAGGGGTGGTGATGGGTCCCTCTGTTGTGGACCCGGAGTAATGGGGGGTGGCAGGTCAGGAACGAAATCATTAGGTGAGTCAGTACGAATGTGACGCATGAGGCTCTGAAGGAAGGGTAGGTCACGCTCGACTGACTGTTGAGTCATCTCACCAACATAGCCTGCTAGTAGGAGCATGGCGACGAACCGGTCAGCTTGGTCATCGTCACGGAATGTAATCTGGTATTCAGTGTTGCCTATGTAAATGGGGTCAGAGGGGCATGGGGCGGAGGGTGGCGCGGGGGTGGTGGTGGATGATTCGGCGACGGTGTTGGCTCGAGTAGGCGAGCGCGCGTGACGTGTGCGCCGGGTAGGCCTAGGGTTGGGTGTGCCGGTGTTGGAGGGTCTAGCATGGCATAGAGGCATTGTGTAGGTGAAGGAGAATAACGATGTACTATGTAAAGCGGATAGGGGACGAGTTTACCAGACTAGAAGGAGGCGGCACTTTGTTTTGGTGTTGTGGTTGCCGCCGATCCGGATTATCCCCAAGTTTTTCAAAAAGAATATCTTTTGGCGTTGGTAATTCAAACCTGAAAGAGGAACAAGGAGAACGTCAGTAGATGTAAACAAGAGAAACAATAGATTCAATTTTTGGACAGTGCTCGGTTGAATGTTGAACGATGGGAGGCGGCCTTTTGGAGAGAAGGAACAGCTCCAAGAGAGGTGGTGACGGTTGCGAGGAGGGAAGGAGGGTTTGGCCGAGCGAAGAGAGCGTCGTCGAATAGGAATCGACGCTTAAAAGATCGAAAACTGGTCGGTCCAGAGGCACAGCGACCCGGACAACAGCAAGGCACGACTCGGCCCGAGTAACCCGGTTGCTCGGTCGAGTAAGTTTGAGATCGGGATGACTCGGACCGAGTAATCAAGTTGCTCGATCGATTAAGCTGCGAAAAAGTCTGGGATAAGCCTTCAGCTAGCTCGGTCGAGCAGGGAACTGCTCGGTCGAGTCGACTTGTGCTCGGGCCGAGTCGATAAATTTCGTCCGGGTTGGCAGAGTGACATTTTTCTTCTTAAATTTCAGGCATGTACGACTCGACCGAGCAAGTGGTTGCTCGGTCCGAGTCCATCCCTACTCGGGCCGAGTCAAAGATGTTCTGCCCGGGTTGGCAGAGTGACGTTTTCTCCACAATTTCGACACCCTGTAGAACTCGACCGAGCAAGTTACTACTCGGGCCGAGTCTGTTTCTACTCGGACCGAGTAGCAAGTAACTCGGGCCGAGCTGACATTGTGCTTTCTCACTCAGTTTTCCGTGTCTGTATCACTCGACCGAGCAGTGGGGCTGATCGGTCGAGTTGCCTGTGGTTTTTCTGCCCAACTTCTTGGGTTGTATCCTGATGTACTCCTTCTTCCTCATAGTGATCTACCCTCATATCTGACCTGCACAAGGGAGTAATTCATCATTTCTTGTATGGTTTTCAGGATTTTATTTATAAAACATATAAAACAAGAGTAAGAAACAGAAAAAAGAAGATCCAGAACCCAGGAAATTGGGTTGCCTCCCAATAAGCGCTCGTTTTTAGTCGTGAGCTCGACTCCCCTTAATTTATCAGTTGTCGTTGGGGAATCCCTCGAGGAAGTATCTCTCCTCCGGTCCTATAGGTTCTCCGGCTCTGTAGGGTTTAATTCTTTGACCGTTGACCTTGAAATTTCCGTTTTTTCCCTCGAGCTCGACGGCGCCTCCTGGAGATAAGCTTACTATTTTGTAGGGGCCGGACCACCTCGATTTTAGCTTCCCGGGAAAAAGCCGTAGTCTTGAGGTATAAAGAAGTACCTGGTCACCGACATCATGGCGAACAACCATGATATTTTTGTCGTGATAAGACTTGGTTCTTTCCTTGTATATCTTCGCATTTTCATAAGCATGACACCGAATTTCGTCCAGCTCATTGCAATGAAGGGCTCGTCGGGTGGCGGTGCTTTGGTAGTCAAAATTCATCTTCTTTATCGCCCAATATGCTCTATGCTCCAATTCTTATAGGGTTGTGCCGATGGGGGTTTTGAACGCGGTGCGGTAAGCCCAAAGGGCGTTGCCCAGCTTGTGCGACCAATCCTTCCTTGAGGCACTAACTGTTTTTTCCAGGATGCTTTTTATCTCCCTATTAGATACCTCCACTTGGCCGCTGGTTTGAGGGTGGTAGGCGAGGGCGACCTTGTGATGAACCCATACTTTTTAGCATCGCCTCGAATTTTCTTTCGATAAAATGACTCTCTCTGTCACGTATAATCGTCCGGGGACTCCGAAGCGGGGGAAAATAGTATTCTTGAAAAATTTTGCCACTATCCTCGCGTCGTTTGTCGGGATGGCTATGTCTTCCACCCACTTCGAGACATAATCAACAGCAACCAAGATATACTTGTTGCTGATGCTCGATGGGAAAGGCCCCATAAAGTCGACACCCGAGCAGTCAAATAGCTCTATCTCCAAGATGCCGTAGAGGGGCGTTTCATTCTTCTTCGTGATATTCCCAGTCCTCTGACATCTGTCGCACTTCCTTATGTATTCATTAGCATCCCTGAATATAGTAGGCCAGTAGAAGCCACTTTGAAGAATTTTCGTCGTGGTTTTGGTAACTGATGCGTGCTCACCACATGGTTGATCATGGCAATGCGACATGATGGAAGTTGCTTCTTCTTTTGGGATACATCGTCTGATGTGTTAGATCCTGACAAAACAAGGACGTTAGGATCGAATAATAAAGTCGAGACTTACGCTTGCGTACGCGGCACCGTAATCTCGGAACTTCGCCCTCGGATTCGCCACAACGGTCGATACTTCGTCACGGAGGATCGAAGCAGAGTTTCACCGCCTAAATCTCTAACTAGAAGAGGATTTTAATGGAAGTGAGAAGAAGAACATAAGATGCCTTTTGCAAACTTATGGCATGGAACGTGTGGAATGAATGCCTTACCCTTGGGTCCTATTTATAGGCTTTAGGGGTGGTTATTGTAGGAAATAACCAATTATAAGCTTATTAGTCTATATTAGCACATTCATTTATCCTCTTCTTCATTCACTTATCAAGTGCCTTTATGCACTTATAAAGTGACTTTTTCCACTTATCGAGTGGCTTTTTCCACTTATCGAGTGGTCCTTTTCACACGAGAAAATGTTCCCTTCGTGCACGCTTTTGTGCACGCGACATCTGAGGTCCGTATACCCTCATACATCCCCTCATGGGTGTATTCATGTCGTCCATATCCAACATCTCCCACTCACACTTGAGGGGATTGTAAGGAAACATCTTTCCTTTAACTCTTCTGTTTATCATACCGAGAAATAGGCCGTGTGACCGTCATGCGCATAGAGTCCGCTGTTTTGCACTTGTTAGAGATACACAACACCCCTCGAGGTGCAAAGTTGAGTAGATCAACGCATGCTTTACCCTAGATTATTTCTTCACATTTCTTATACTTTACATTCAACAATTGAATCCCATCTGGATTACAATCGGCTGGCCAGCTTTGAATCTCTAAAGTCCAAATGTGAATATGAAATTAATCTTCCTCTTCTTGCGATCCTTTTGATCTTGACTTGACTTGCTTTTCTAACATGCCCCGCCGGACCGAATTAACCATAGTCCATAAGCAACATGCTAAGATAGCAATCACCCAGTCAAATCTTAAGGAACCAATTTAGAGTCCATTAGGGTAACGAGTTAAGACCCATGTGGTCTTTGGGTCTCACATAATAGTAAACACAATTACTATTCAAACCCAATGGTCAAAATGCATACGTAGTATGAATACGTATTATAACATCACTCCTTTCCCAAGGAGCGTATGTCTTAATGATGTTGTAAGGATGATAACCAGACACCACAATGTCTGACTTTGAGTCCCTTTTACTACTCAAATAATCTTCTGGACTCACATCCCGCATAAGACAGATAGGATTTCAAAATCCTCTTAGATCTTTTGAAAACATCCATATAATGCAGATCTTTCATACGACCATTTTGGTTAAGTCATGACTCTAAATCGTCCGTCTGACGATTTTGACTTTAAACATGTCTCATCTTTATTTTACCCGTCTGATAAAATAAAGGCGGTTGCTCATGTGAGAGAGCCAACCTTAATCTGTCCGACATACTAGAATTCAGCTGAGATTTTAAAAAATGTACACAAACATTTCTTAAGAAATTCATATGCAATGTTGAAAAGAACTTATTCTTTTATTAAACTTGATCATTTACAGACATGGGAATTTACATTGGTACAACTCAGCTCTTACGCAATCCTTGAGATGATAAGTGTTTGTAAA
The DNA here is from genome assembly GCA_030789695.1 of Scilla litardierei. Classification (NCBI taxonomy): domain Eukaryota; kingdom Viridiplantae; phylum Streptophyta; class Magnoliopsida; order Asparagales; family Asparagaceae; genus Scilla; species Scilla litardierei. The sequence goes on along the minus strand of CM061142.1, from coordinate 636,768,731 downwards.
ACACATCTCTGGGGATCACCTTCGTAAGCGGATCCGCTATCATCTCATGCGTAGATATGTACCTTATGTCTACCTTCTTGGTCTTATCATAGTCTTTTGCAAATTTGTAGCGGATATCTATGTGTTTGGTCTTACAATGGAATTTAGGATCTTTGACATAGGCTATAGATGCTTGACTGTCGCTGTGTATAGGTACAACACCTGAGTCACTTGCATCAATTAGCCTGTCTAAGAACTTCCTAAGCCAAACAGCCTCTTGGACTGCCATGCTAAATGCTACAAACTCGGCTTCCATAGTTGAAAGTGCGATGCAGGATTGTTTCTTGCTACTCCAGGATATTGCACCAGATCCAAGTAGAAAAACATATCCTGAGGTCGATCGTCGCTCATCGAGATCACCCGCCCAATCAGCATCAGTGTAGCCTTCGAGCCTCAAGGCATCTCCTTGATAGCATAAAGCATAGTCTGCAGTTCCTTTGAGATACCGCAATATCCTCTTAACCGCTTTCCAGTGTACTTGCCCTGGGTTGGATTGGTAACGACTTACCATTCCAATGGAAAAACAGATGTCCGGTCTTGTACACATCATAGCGTACATAAGACTACCAACTGCACTGGAATATGGAACTTTTTCCATAATTTCCTTTTCCTTTTGGTTCTTTGGACATGATTTCAGACATAAATTGTCGCACTTGCTTATAAGAGTATCAATGGACTTGCAGTCCTGCATATTAAAACGTTCTAAAACCTTCTTTATATAAGTCTCCTGTGAAAGAGAAAGAAGTTTCTTCGAACGATTCCTTGAAATCTTAACTCCAAGGATATATGCAGCTTCTCCCATGTCTTTCATCTCAAAAACTGATGAAAGCCAAGCCTTGATATCCATCACAAAGCCCTTGTCATTTCCGGCTATTAAAATGTCATCTACATATAGAGACATGATAACGTACTTGCTCTTAATCCTCTTGATATATACGCAGTTATCTTCATCAAGCATGAAAAAACCATTTGATAAGACAACTTCTTGAAATCGTATATACCATTGCCTCGAGGATTGCTTAAGACCATATATGAATTTACGAAGTTTACAAACCTTATGTTCGTTTTCTTCTTTTACAAACCCTGTTGGTTGTTCCATATAGATCTCCTCGTCCAATTCTCCATTGAGAAAGGCAGTCTTTACATCCATCTGATGTAATTCGAGGTCTAAGAAAGCTACCATAGCCAGAATCAGGCGAATCGAGGTAAAACGGACAACAGGTGAGAAGGTCTCTTCGTAGTCTATCCCTTCCTGTTGCGTAAAACCGTTCGCGACAAGGCGAGCTTTATATCTGTCAATAGAGCCATCAGCCTTATGCTTGATCTTGAGAACCCATTTGTTCCCAATAGCTCTACGTCCTCTGGGTAAGTCAACTAAGTCCCAGACTTGGTTAACTTTCATGGATTCCAACTCTTCCTTCATCGCTTCCATCCATTTGTCTTTCGCAGGGCATGATACGGCCTGTTTGAAAGTAGCAGGCTCGTCATCATCTTGTAGTAAAGTCATAAAGGTTTACGGAAATTCATCCTCAAATATTAGAGGAGCCAACCTTGTACGACTACTACGTCGTATTTGAGATTCTTCAAGTCCTTGTTGACTCGAATTTAGATCAATTCTAACATTACTCCCACTTGGAATGTCGTTAGAAATGCTCCCACTTGGATCATTATTCCTGTATGGAATAGGATTTGCGTCATTCGTATCATCCATTGGTGAAGTTTGAAACGTGTTTTCTTCTTCACCAAGAATTCTCCCACTCGAATGAGGTAATCCTTCTTGATCATTAATCTCAAATAGAGATAAGTCCTGACTTATCTCGCCCTGTCTTGGAAACTCGTTTTCCAAGAAAGTGACATCCCTCGACTCAAACTCAATTAGACCTCCATTGTCTTCCTGACTAACGATAACATAACCTTTGGAGTTTTCTGCGTATCGTATAAAGATACATTTCCTTCCCCGTGGCCCAAGTTTGCCATACTTATGGGAGGAAATATGTGCGTAGGATGCACATCCTCAAGGTTTCAAAATGTCTAAGTCAGGAGACCTTTGGTTCCACAACTCATAAGGAGTGGAGCTAACTGATTTCGAGGGTACGCGGTTCAAGATAAAAGCGGCCGTCAATAATGCATCACCCCAAAAGGTGATTGCAAGTTAGCTTGCGCCATCATTGAACGGACCATTTCCATTAAAGTCCTATTTCTCCTTTCTGCAACACCATTTTGTTGCGGAGAATAAGGCATAGTTACCTGATGTACTATTCCCTTTTCGTCACAATGTTCCTTAAAACTTGTTGATTGATATTCACCACCCCTATCGGTTCGCAAGACCTTAATCTTGCGATCTAATTGATTCTCCACTAAACTCATATAGTTCTTAAAGCAGGTTAATGCTTCACTTTTGTGGGATATCAAATAGATATGTCCGAATCGGGTGAAATCATCAATAAAAGTGATGAAATAGGACTTCCCGTGTCTTGTCTTGACATTCATCGGACCACATATGTCCGAATGGATGAGCTGTAATGGAACCTCGGCCCTTGTGCCGGTTCCAAATGGCTTGCGACAAGATTTCCCTACAAGGCAATGTTCGCAGGTCGACATTTTAACCTTTGAAACATTGGATAGAAGGCCACATTTGGCAAGTCTATCCATTCGTGTTGGTCCAATGTGACCAAGCCTTGCATGCCAACAAATTATATCAGACTCATAAGTCGATGAATTAGCAACAAGGAAATTTTCATTACAATATGAAGAGTCATACATTGTATTTAATACAATAAATCCTTTAAATACATACCCAGTGCCAATTAAGGAATTATTACAACACAAGTCCACTTTACAATTTTGAAAGAACCAGCTATAACCAAGACCCATTAACACGACCACAGATATTATATTCCTTCGAATATCTGGAGCGAAGAGAACATCATGAAGTAGGAGAGTGTGGCCGTTGTCCAAGACTAGCTTGCAAGTCCCAACGCCTTTCACTTCAACACGTGTGTTGTTTCCTACATAGATCCACTTCGTTCCTTGGGGTATCCGGTGATACTCCACGAAGGACCGTCTGTCCCTTGCTATGTGGTCGGTGGCACCTGAATCAATTATCCAAAATGGATTAGATTCCACAAGAAATATTGAACTAGAAACACATATGTAACTAGTATATTTACAAGTTACCTCGTCGCCTCAACTCGTACACGAACGAGTATAGTGACCGAGCTTGTTGCACTTGAAGCACTTGATCCTCTTCAAGTCTTTCTTCTTATGCCATTTCTTGTGCCCACACATATGTTTGGGTTTCTTGGTAGACTCAGGTTGCTTATTACGTTCATTAGTGAACTTCGAACGATCTTTCCGTTTCTTTCCCCCGTGTGAGGAACTCGCAACCATGTGCACTTCTGCACTTGGCTTGGCAGCCGCAAGCCGCTCTTCCTCTAATTCGAGGTGCTTAGAAACATCGCTGAAAGTCTTGATGATCTCATTGTGAGTGAGATGCATCTTCATTTGGTCCTACCCATTTGGTAGGGAACGTATGACTGCTTGGATTTGTTGCTCATCAGTGAGCACATGACCTGCATCCTTTAACTCTGAGATTAGATTCGCCATATGTCGCAGATGTTTCCCCATGGAATGATCTGGACGTTTCTTGTATGAATCAAATCTTATAGTTAAGACGCGAAGTTTGGACACCGATGTGCCACCAAACTTCTCCTCTAGCTTGGACCATATGTCCATGGCTAGGTCATGCTCTCGGAAGATGCGCATTATGTCATCGGCCATACTGCTCAATAACGTAATGCGGGCTATCTTATTCTTCCGAGACCAAGCATCAAAAGCTTCCTTGTCTCGTCTGTGTTGGGCCGTAGTGCCCAACTCGGGTTCAATCATTACGTTCTTTAGAGTTTCGAGCACTTCTTGCTCCTCTAAAACGTATTGTATCTTGATGGACCAAAGTTTGTAATTATCGCCGTTGAGTTTTTGACGTGCGTTTATATTTCATATATTTACGCACGTTTTATTCCGTGTTTCTCCGTATTTTCCGCCGTCTTTTATTCGTTTTCTCGTGTTTTCTTGTATTTTCTTGTTTTCTTTCACGTTTCCGTGTTTTTTGGTATTTTGCCGGAATTTCTAGCATTTGGGACATAAAACGACGATATTCTGAGTCCCCGGAGCAACGGGAGGAGTCACGCGTGATCCAGGGGTCAAACGACGAAGATCGCATCTTTAAGCCCCTCACCCGACCGGTTGGTCACTTCCAACCGATCGGGTGATGCACACGTGCACCACCCGGACACAAGTTGGAGCGGCCAAGAAGTCACCCGGTCGGTTCAGTGACCAGTTCAAACGCCCCAATTCTCGGGAAGTTGGAGCTGAATTCCAACCGATCGGGTGACCTTCACCCGATCGGTTCATCTGTAGCCGCATCGCCTCAAAGATCGAACCGACGGCTCCACCCGCTCTCTTCAGTGACCGGTTGAAGCTCCCGAAGCCCGATGGCCAAAGCAACAAGCGTCTCACCCGATCGGTTGATGTTTCAACCGATCGGGTGGCCTTTTCTTCCGCCTTTGCACGCTGTTGATGCACTTATTGAAGATCTGCTATCATTCCAGAAGGATTTTGGGTGATCTCTTATTTTTCTAGCGTCGGCATCGTCGTTAGCCTTCCAAAGATAGGTCGCATGCCCAAATCCGATTTTTCTAGATTTTTCTGGAATTTTCTGAGCACAGCTATATGCTGAAACTGGCTGCAGTCTGGAATTTCATTTCACCCGATCGGTTGACTTGTCAACCGACCGGGTGAGATCTGTTTCTGTGAATTTGAGCTCTCTGTTTATTCCACCCGATCGGGTGAGTTTCCACCCGATCGGGTGGGCCTTTTTTGACAGTTCTGAACCCGAACCAAGAGGGGTTTTGAGGGGTTTATAAATAGAGGTTGGGGGCACGACTTGGGGGGATTCTCCTCTAGTTTTTAGGGCTTTTTCCAGCCCCTTTGTTGGGAGGCTTAGGGTAGATTAGATTAGGTCGTTGCTCAATAAATCTTGTACCGGATTGTTGGATTCGAATCAAGATAAGTATTTTTCTTCTCTCATTTTCTATTGTATTGTGTTGTTTTCATTTTGCTCAATGGTGAATGTTTGTATGCTATTTGTTTTGCTTGTTTTTATGTTTCTCACCATGGAGTAGTGTTGACGAACCCTAATACGGGTTAGGGTAGGATTGATGCTTGGGTTGTTTCATTTGACTTGGTTGCATGGCATGTGTTCGATGAAATGTGTCAATGGGGATTTCTAGCAATCTGGGTCCAATTCGTACGGTAACTCACTAGTTGTGTTGGGGGTTGGGGTCCGGTGCTTGTCCAGTCAAGATCCGCTTCGATGTATTGCTAGAAATCATATTTGACCTATTTGGCCATTAGGGTTACGCGGGGGTGTTTCATTGTCATTGGCGGGAGAAAGACCGCCTCTGACCGTCGGGCCAAGGGGGAATAAACTTGTCGGTTGACTCCCTAGCCATAGCTCACGCCCCTAGTGTAGACATCGAGTCCTCGCGCGTGGGAACGGCTTGGACAAAGTGTTGGGAGTTATCATTGTGGCCTTAATGCTCCCGGTTGCGGAAGGTGTTAATGGACATGGGAATGCCCACCGTCCGGAACCGGGTAGGCATAGCGTGCTTGGCACCGACCGGAATATCGGGCCATGGACGCTAGGTACCACCTTTTGGGGCAATGTCTCACCCTGGGTCAAGTCAAATGCCAAGTGTCATGAGTGCTCTAGCCCGTGTTAGCGGGGATTCTTTTCGTGTCTTTTTCATTCCTTTCTTTTATTTCTACACTTCCACCCACATCATCCGCGTAGCTAGCACACAACCTAGGCGAGGCTAGTAGCCATTCAAGCCATCCACCTCCTGAGTTCGATAAACCCGCACCCTACACTAACCGTGCACTTGCGGTAAAACGACACCGCGCCCAAACCGTAAACGGGGCGACGGTCAAGTTTTTGGCGCCGTTGCCGGGGAGGCGTTCGGTTTGATATTAGCTTAGCTTGGGTTCGTTAGACTACGCATAAAAAAAAAAAAAAAAATTTTTTTTTAAAAATATATACAATAACCAAGAAAATTTTCCCCCCACCATTATATTATCTTTTTGTTATTTTCTTGTACTATTGACGCTCCTCTCTAGTTTTCTTATTTTTGTTGTCCAGGTATCTTTGGTGTAACTATGTGGAGATCAAATTTCGATGCTCAGATGGGAGGATACGATCCTTATTCGGTTGTGGTTTGTGAGACTTGTGGGATGGCGGGGCATGTGTATTATGATTGCCCATTTACGCTCGAGAGCCTCCCCCTACACCAAGGCCAAACATTTTCCCACAACCTTAGCCCAAACACCTCCCATCCATTTCCTCAACCTTATATCCATCCACCAACACAAGAAGAATCAAGCCTCATGTCTCTCCTTGAAAGTGCCATGTTTAACCAAGGCCAAATATTACAAAACTTGATGGTACCAATCACCGAGCCGACACCGAGGAGAGGGGATGAAGGAGAGGATATACTCACTTTCATGGTTGAGACCACCATGCCGTCGGCCACCATAGACACATCTCAAGCCGATACCCCATTTTTCCATCACTACCACTTGGATGACGAAGCATTTTTTTATAATGATAGTGAGGATGGGGAGATTTATCTAGGATCTGTGGGAGAGATTTCTTGTCTTGATTTGGATACCCCACATGAGTCCTATGAGAGCACTGAGGAGTTTACAGAGATTATGCATTCCGGCAAGGAGGATGTGCATGAGGACGAGGACACCACGACCACATACGAGGGGTCCGCTCCACATCCACCTCCAGAGCCATCTCTGTCACAGCTTCCTCCTTGGTCGGTGGTCAACCATGAGGATGTCATTCAGGACATCGGGCAGATGGTAGAGCATGAGCATATCGTAGAAGAGGATGTGCATGAGGTCTTGGATACGATGGTCCACTCCATGGAGCCCGAGTCACATCTACCTTTACCGTTGCTCTCCACTTCTTCTGCGGCTGAGCATCTACTTGAGCATATTGCCCCTATTCAGGGAGATTTTCATACTCACTCTCACTCCACTTTTGAGTCTCGCTTTTCACTTCCTATTTCTTTAGACTCATATATATTTGACACACCATCTCTCGCAGGACACATGATCTATTTCCCTTGAGGTATGCTGCGGTGTGTCACCACCTGGAGAGCCACTTCTCATGGAAAGCGAGGATTTGGTCGTCACTAGTATAGAGGATAGCCACCCATTCTCAGGGAGTATTCGTCACCCGTTTAATATTCTCCCATCTTATATTGACGATTATCTCTGGGATACATTTATTTTGGGAAATAATTTCTTGCCATGGACTAATGCACCTCGTCCTCTGCAGGTCACAGGTGGACACCTACTAAGGATGCTTGGAGGTGCATTGCTTGGGTCCATTGGCACACGTGGTACAACACTTCTGGCGGAGCCACAGAAGGAGCAGTTAGAGCAGCTACCTGCCCCACTTCAGATCTTGGATCCGCCTATGCTCAGGTGTATCCTAATCCAGTAGTGTAAAAATTTACCGCTTTCTAGTTTAGATTTGAATAATCTCGTCTCCTCTCATTAGCGAGGGGAGCGTATCTAGGATTTGCTTTTGCATCATTATAACCCTTCATGTCGTGCCCTTCTATCATTACACCCCACATCCTCTTTCGAGGAGATTGAGCACTCTCTCTCCTGCATTTTGATTTCTTTATTTTCCGATCTTCCCCTTGCGTATTTCTCCATCACACTGATCATATCATTTTGCTAGCATTGTCATGTTCAGCTTGGGGGAAATCGACTTTTGTGTGCATGTTTTCGCGTGTCGCTGTTGTGTGTCTGTGTCTATGTGTTCTTTTGTCGTGTTTTATATCTTTTATTTGAGTGTTTCTTTTTCTTTTTTTAGTTTCGCTAATGTGTTTTTCGTGTTTTTCATTTTTTGGGTCGGTGCGTAACTCCCCCCCATTTTCATTGCCCTCCCGTATTCACTACTATTGCATTGAGAACAATGCAAGTTTCAGCTTGGGGGAGTCACACTTCGTGTGTCATTCATGTCGTTTTCTTTGTTTTTAAGTCGTTTTCCATCGTGTGTTTCTTTTTCTTCTCATCTTTTGTTCTCTCTCTCCTAGAGATGACCACATATGATGAATTGCCACTGAAACAGAAACACACACACACTTAGCATAGCTACGATGATCACATTCACTAACCCTAGGAAGCCGAGTCCTCTTGCATTTCATGCATCGTGGGTCCACTTAGCTTTCGTGTGAGTCATGTGTCGTGACTAGCATTTGGTGTGCTTCTACCTTGTGATTATGTTTTATATACCTATCCTTGGTTGACCCCTAGATTATCATGCTTCGATTTGAATATGCGGTATTTTCTTCTACTATCTTCTTCTATATGCATGCTATATTTATATCGTATATTTCAATTCGCATGTGTCGGGATTCCACAAACAAGGACTAGGATAACCCATTTAGCCTATGCTCTGATTAGCGAGAAATATCTCCTTTGCCCAAGTGTTTAGAATCCGATTTCATTTTTATTTTACTTGGTGCAAATCCCCTCGTCGTGTACCGTTCTCCCACTTGGGAGAGTACACATGTAAATATCCCAATACCCAAACATCCAAAAAAAGAGAGAAAAGAAAAACCCAAAAAAAGAAAAAAAAATTGTTGTATAGCCACAAAGCCAAAAAAATACAAATACCCAAAACCCAAAAAAATTCCCGTGCGAATATTTTCCTACTTGCCGAGAATAAAGGGAAGGCGAGAATTTGCACCGAGTGTTCTTCTCCACATCATCTCAACCCCCATCGGTTTCGAAAACACTTGGCTTAGGAACTTTTTAGCTATTATCTAGGGTTTAGTGTGGTGATTTCCTTGTCCCTAGCTGTGGAGTCCCCGATGCATGATACGCTTCTATTCTTATACTCTTCTCATGCATGCTTGAGCTAATATTCGCCGCAATTTCAAATTGAATCGATATTTGGGTCTTTCTTTGGGTATGTGTATATGGAGCTTTATTGCACATCGTAGATAGTGACACCGTCTGCTAGCACACGACCGCACTCACTCGCGCTTCACCGCGTGGGCCCACGACACTTGTCTGGACTAGTATTCCTTGGTTTAGTGATGTGATTTGGCGTTTGCTTGCTTGGTGTGTCGTTTTTGATTTTGTTGGCCCTGACGGGCGATCTAGGATATAGAGTTCTCTTTTTCTCTCCTTCTCTCTATTTTCTCCCTCTGAGCTCTTACTCTCACTCGTCTTCCTCGAGGACGAGGAAGAGTTCAGCTTGGGGGATTTTGACGTGCGTTTATATTTCATATATTTACGCACGTTTTCTTCCGTGTTTCTCAGTATTTTTCGCCGTCTTTTATTCGTTTTCTCGTGTTTTCTTGTATTTTCTTGTTTTCTTTCGCTTTTCCGTGTTTTTTTGGTATTTTGCAGGAATTTCTAGCATTTGGGACATAAAACGACGATATTCTGAGTCCCCGGAGCAACGGGAGGAGTCACGCGTGATCCAGGGGGTCAAACGACGAAGATCGTATCTTTCAGCCCCTCACCCGACCGGTTGGTCATTTCCAACCGATCGGATGATGCACGCGTTCACCACCCGGACACAAGTTGGAGCGGCCAAGAAGTCACCCGGTCGGTTCAGTGACCGGTTCAAGCGCCCCAATTCTCAGGAAGTTGGAGCTGAATTCCAACCGATCGGGTGACCTTCACCCGATCGGTTCATCTGTAGACGCATCGCCTCAAAGATCGAACCGACGGCTCCACCCGCTCTCTTCAGTGACCGGTTGAAGCTCCCGAAGCCCGATGGCCAAAGCAACAAGCGGCTCACCCGATCGGTTGATGTTTCAACCAATCGGGTGGCCTTTTCTTCCGCCTTTGCGCGCTGTTGATGCACTTATTGAAGATCTGCTATCATTCCAGAAGGATTTTGGGTGATCTCTTATTTTTCTAGCGTCTTCATCGTCGTTAGCCTTCCAACGATAGGTCGCATGCTCAAATCCGATTTTTCTAGATTTTTCTGGAATTTTCTGAGCGCAGCTATGTGCTGAAACTGGCTGCAGTCTGGAATTTCATTTCACCCGATCGGTTGACTTGTCAACCGACCGGGTGAGATCTGTTTCTGCGAATTTGAGCTCTCTGTTTATTCCACCCGATCGGGTGAGTTTTCACCCGATCGGGTGGGCCTTTTTTGTCAGTTCTGAACCCGAACCAAGAGGGTTTTTGAGGGGTTTATAAATAGAGGTTGGGGGCACGACTTGGGGGGATTCTCATCTAGTTTTTAGAGGCTTTTTCAGCCCCTTTGTTGGGAGGCTTAGGGTAGATTAGATTAGGTCTTTGCTCAATAAATCTTGTACCGGATTGTTGGATTCGAATCAAGATAAGTATTTTTCTTCTCTCATTTTCTATTGTATTGTGTTGTTTTCATTTTGCTCAATGGTGAATGTTTGTATGCAATTTGTTTTGCTTGTTTTTATGTTTCTCACCATGTAGTAGTGTTGATGAACCCTAATACGGGTTAGGGTAGGATTGATGCTTGGGTTGTTTCATTTGACTTGGTTGCATGGCATGTGTTCGATGAAATGTGTCAATGGGGATTTCTAGCAATCTGGGTCCAATTCGTACGGCAACACACTAGTTGTGTTGGGGGTTGGGGTCCGGTGCTTGTCCAGTCAAGATCCGCTTCGATGTATTGCTAGAAATCACATTTGACCTATTTGGCCATTAGTGTTACGCGGGGGTGTTTCATTGTCATTCGCAGGAGAAAAACCGCCTCTGACCGTCGGGCCAAGGGGGAATAAACTTGGCGGTTGACTCCCTAGCCATAGCTCACGCCCCTAGTGTAGACATCGAGTCCTTGCGCGTGGGAACGGCTTGGACGAAGTGTTGGGAGTTATCATTGTGGCCTTAATGCTCCCGGTTGCGGAAGGTGTTAATGGACATGGGAATGCCCACCGTCCGAAACCGGGTAGGCCTAGCGTGCTTGGCACCGACCGGAATATCGGGACATGGACGCTAGGTACCACCTTTTGGGGCGTCTCACCCTGGGTCAAGTCAAATGCCAAGTGTCATGAGTGATCTAGCCCATGTTAGCGGGGATTCTTTTCGTGTCTTTTTCATTCCTTTCTTTTATTTCTACACTTCCACCCACATCATCCGCGTAGCTAGCACACAACCTAGGCGAGGCTAGTAGCCATTCAAGCCATCCACCTCCCTGAGTTCGATAAACCCGCACCCTACACTAACCGTGCACTTGCGGTAAAACGACACCGCGCCCAAACCGTAAACAGGGCGCCGGTCAGTTTTTCACCTCTGTTTAACTCCGCGACGATATTCTTTGAAGCGGAAGACATTTTACTTTTAAAATGCTGCAAAAGACACAAAACCGAAGGTTTGATCAAAAAAACATTGCATTGAAAATTCTTAAAATATAATTCCCATTTGAAATGATAATAGAATATCCCATTTGGATAGTTCTAATTTCAACTCTCACTTGGAATGATATTTATAATTTGATAAGTTACTTTCGAAAAATATTGAAGATGTTACTCTAGAATCAGAAAGGTCACTATGTTTCCAATCACAATCTAGAGTAACTTTCAATATTTCCCCATCACTTTATCAAATAAAAGTACTCTTATAGTACTTTGCAGCGGAAAAGCGTTTTTGAAAACGTATTTTTCAAAACGTACGAAAAACGTATTATTCAAAATTGTATATTTCAACCTAGTACCCTTATGATACTAGTGAAATATTCGGCACTTCCTGGCCATTTGCCGGGGATGAGCCTTATCTGTGCCAAGGCCGGATTACCCCTGAGGGGATTTTTCTGCAAGCCATTTTCGCCGGCTCCCGTATGGATCCAGGCGCTTCCCCACGTATGGGAGAATTTTGCCGCAGACGACTGTCGTTGGCCCCGTATGGGCTAGTCGGCATGTTCGTGTTCGACCAAGGCCTTTTGCCGAATTGGTCGACCAAAACTCCCGGATTGGTCGACCAATACCAATGATCTGAAACCCCTCCCGGCCAGGGCCTCTACCCTGGCCGAGGCCGGCCAGGGCCGGCCAGGCCCGGGCCGAGGCTAGGGCATTGGTGATCGCTCCATATTTTACACCTTTTTTCTGCATGTTTTCACGCCATTTCGATTGCTCATATTGCGATTTTCACGAGTATTCGACGATATTGCGTTACTTTTCACTATTTCTTGTTTTTGTCGGATTTCAGGAAATATGGAGCGATCGGGAGCAAAAATGAGCTTAAGGGACTTGCACCCACTCCGGAGCGTCACCCAAGGCTCTTTTGAGGGCTATTCGACGATGGGAGACGGTTGGAAGAAGAAGGAACTCCGTAGGAGCGATGAGGAGGAGAAACGGAGAAGATTGGGCATTTACAGCATGCCACTCGGCCGAGTGGAGCACTCACTCGGCCGAGCAAGAAGACCACTCGGCCGACCAGACCGGACACGCTCCAACTGAAGGAATTGGGCGTGCACTCGGCCGAGGGATGATATCCCACTCGGCCGAGTAAGAAGATCGCATTGCCCGAGTGGCATGAGAAATCCACCATCAAAAGAGGCCGACTTACTGGAAATGTACAGGCTTTTGACGGTTCCGACTCGGCCGAGTACCGAATGCCTCTCGACCGAGTGAGTAAAGCCACTCGGCCGAGTCACCTCCGAAGACAGACCCCCCAAGACCCCCGACTTACTGGAATTTTACAGGGTCTGTCACTCGGCCGAGTAGAGAAGCCCACTCGACCGAGTAGAGAAGTCCACTCGGCCGAGTGATGCCGAGGACACGCAGCGCCCAGATTTTCAGACAGCCTCCCACTCTTTTGAAATCTGCTATCATTCCAGCAACCAAAGTATTTTTCTCATATTTTTTATGGATAGTAGACTTCATGACGGTTCCAACGCCGCCAAGAACGCGCCAATCGGAGGTCGGATGAAATCTGGAGAATTTCTGCAAGTTGACGCTGCAGTGCAGGAATTTCCACTCGGCCGAGTCACATTTTCCCACTCGGCCGAGTCGGCGGCGGGCCCAGATTTTAAGTTGCGGTTTGGGCTGTTTTTGGGCACGAATTTGAGGGGTTTTCTAGGGTTATTTGCTAGGGTTTTGGGGGGATATATAAGGGTTTTGTAGCCACCATTAGAGAGGATCCCCATTATGTTTTCTTAGCCCCCCATATGTTTTCTTAGTGATTATTTTAGAGGTTAGGCCATGCCCTAGGCCCCCTCTTGGATCAAAAAGCTTGTATTTGGATTGGAATTCTTCATCAAAGCTAAGTATCATTGTTTTTCTTATTGAATCTTTGTTTTTCTATCTTTTTGTATGCAAGCAATGATTTCTATTGATTCTCATATCCTTATTGCTATGCTAGAGTAGATTTGTTGTTCTAGGGTTTGGGGATGAACCCTATGGATCTAATTTCAGATTTGTGATGAATGAATTTCTAAATTGCTAGAATTGCTAGGAGATTAGGTTGTGATTGATTTATTACGGATAGCTAGGGATTTCCATCGATTGGGGTTTGCAAGAGATTGGATTCTAATCGATGGGAAGGCCTAGATATTCGATTTAGGTTTATAATCGAGATTCTCTAGACTTGGTTTGCAAGAGATTGGACCAAAGCTAGGATTTTTATTATAAATCTATACCCATATTCGTTTGCAAGAGATTGGACGAATACGAACTATCACAACCTAGATCGTAACTCGAGTTTGCACGAGAGTGGGCTCGAGGGGCGATTGAACGATGATGTTGATCATAATGCTAGCGGCTTAGGCTAGGGTTTGCAAGAGATTGGGCCCTATCCTAGGGTTGCTATAGACCGGCAATAGCGCGAGAGCGTGAGCTTGGTTCTATATTCAGTTACGACTAGTTCACCTCAACGCAAGTCTAGTAATATTGAGATTCACTATTCACAATGATGCATGACGATCCGTAGTGGGGATTCCCTAGCTCTAGACATTTCTATTATATTATATTTGAATCGATATTTGACCCAACTTCTTTATCACCGACACCGACATCCACCACCATTTTCATTACATCATACCATAGCCATCTCCACCAATAAAACATTCGTAGTCAAACCAACCTAGGATAATTTGGAGCCAACACCACCTCCTCGTGTTCGATACCCGCTCGCCACTTGACCGTGCGCTTGCGGTAAAACTACAATCGTTCTCCGGGTGTATATCCGGGGCGCGACCAAGTTTTTGGCGCCGTTGCCGGGGAGGTGTTTCCCGTTGGTGCCAATTTGTCACAATTAGGTTGATTAGAAAAAAAAATTTAAAGAAATTTTCACCCCCGCCACCATTACTATCATTTCTATATTCTTTTGTGCCATTGATATTTTTCTCCAGGTATTTATCTTTGTTGATCAGGTGTTATGGATGGTATTATGTGGACCGCAGATTTTGAGGAGAAAGCATTTCAGAACTTATTGGAGGGCCTCTTGGAGTCAGCGAGGTTCACCGGTTCAGAGAGCATTACAGCAGGTGATGCATTTGATCTACGATTTGCAGATTTTGTTATGAACCATGTTTCAGCTGCAGGAACAATTGAGGAGGACATCCATGTCAGTCTTGAGGGGGATAGATTAAATTTTTGGATTGCTCGCGGGCATTCCCCTCCACATGATGCATCCCCACAAGTTGACACACATGAGCAGCCAGCATCACCATTCCAGAGAGAGCCTACATTGATAGTTCATGAGGAGGCCTTACACACGGAGCCAGAGCTTATCACCGAGGAGGTCGTGCTTCGGGACGAGGACACAGCCATTCATGAGGATCCCGAGCACTACCCTCCTCCATTAGAGCTTCCGCAGCCACCTCATCCTTCCACTGACGCAGAGGACTATCCCACAGAGCTTACTGCTCCCACTCAGGGAGATATTTTTACCCACTCCATTTCTGAATCATGCATTCCATTCGATATTTATTTTGATTCAGATATTTTTGACACGTCATACCTTTTGCAGCACACATACGATTATGGACCAGATGTATGCTTGGACGTGTCACAGTTTGACGAGCCTATCGAGGAGGTCCACACCTATGATCCAGATTTACCTGAGCAGCTTAGAGAAGTCACCATGGAGACAGTTATCACAGCATGGGAGGATATTGGATTATTTCCAGGGAAGTATCGTCCACCATTATTTATTTCATCTATTTCTATAGACGATCCTCTTTGGAATACTTTTATTACGAGGGTGAATTTTTTGCGGCGAACTGATGCATCCTATTCTCTGCAGGGTACAGGTGTAGTCCTTGTGGGAATGCTAGAGGATGCATTGCTGGAGTTCGTTGGAGTCCGTGGACATATGCGTCTGGCGGAGCCACGGAAGGAGCAGTTGGAGCAATTGCCTGCACCGGCAAAGATACTGGATCCGCCTTTTGCTATAGGTGATATCAATCCAGTAGTGTAGAAATTTTTATGCTTTAAATAAACTCGAACCCTCTCGACAGCGAGAGGACCGTATAGATTTGTTTGAATAAATATCACCTCATATGACGGCAACAGTAATCATTTACACCCCAAACCCATTATATATATTAATTCCCCTCTCCATATTTTGATACGCCACATCCTTTTTGCTCACCACCATCGAGCATTTCTTTCAAGTGAATACTCACTTTCTTATTCATTTGACTTGATCACGCTTTGCAAATCCATGACATTTTTGATTGAGTCATTTGAATAGGATTGTTTGATATAAGCTTGGGGGAAAGCACTCTCATGCATCATTGCATGTGCATGTAGTTGCATTAGGATTTCATGTCATTCATTTCATCATTTTTCATTCACCCCCCTTATTATTATCGTTGTTCCTTATATTCTTCCATTATGATCACATTGAGGACAATGTGAAGTCTAAGCTTGGGGGAGTGCATTTCCATGCCATTTAGATGCATTAGTTGTATTTTTACTTTATTTTAGGATTTTTAAATTTTTTTCAAAATTTTGCATCATCTTTTTGAATTTTCCATCTTATTTTCCTTTTATGTGTGTTCATGCATCATGTTGTGTGCTTGTTTTTCTTTTCTTTCCTCTCTTTTATTTTTTATTTCTTTATTTTCCTGTTCTTTTCTTCCGCTAGATGAATTTCGTATGATGATATCTCTTATTGCTTTAGCAACCATCACGATGCTTATTATTCCTTGACATGCTACTTAGAGTATTCCATAGTC
Source organism: Scilla litardierei (assembly GCA_030789695.1). NCBI lineage: Eukaryota > Viridiplantae > Streptophyta > Magnoliopsida > Asparagales > Asparagaceae > Scilla > Scilla litardierei. The sequence goes on along the minus strand of CM061142.1, from coordinate 636,752,425 downwards.
TTGCTATTCACATGTTCTTGCAAATCTATTTCTTTTGATGATTCCTCTACATGAATGCATGGTATTAATTGAAACTGAATGTATGGATTAGTGTTTAGTATGCTTTTGTTGGAAATGCACCAAGATTCACTCATCATTAGTATATCTGAAGCATCAGTTTTATTGTCTTATTCACCTTCTGTTGCATGCTTGATATGAAAGTACTCTTTACCGCTTGACTTCACTATTTATTGAAATGATTGAGAATATCCATGCTTACATATGAGTTTTAGTTGATGTATTATCTTATTGAACCGTTCGTGCACATCTTAGAGTGAACCGAGTGTTACATTGTTTCTTTCTCCACATATATCTTTTTATTCTCTACATGTCACTTGAGTTCACCTCCTAAAGCTACTTATATCGCATCTATTTCCCAAAAATCCCCACAAAAGAAAAAGTTAGCTCCAAAAAGTCCAAAAAGCCAAAAAGGAGCCAAAACCCAAAAATACAAATCAAATAGCTCCTACAAAAATCCAAAAAGAAAAATGAGAAACAAAAAGTTCCAAATGAAAAAGAAAAAGGTTTCTCTATCTCATTATTGGAGCCACAAAAATACTTGGGAAAACCAAGGCAAAAATCACATTTTCCACTATCATATTCCTTTAGATGCGATGCCTCAAGCTAAGCTTGGGGGGGAGAACTCGTTTGACCATATGAGTGAGTACGACATTAGAGTGGAGAGGTGCACGAATGGGGAACTTTGATAATGCTAAAACTTAGCAAAATACTTTAGTTATGGAGATTTCTTATGAATTGACGAAAATATGTGAATGCCATGTCTCTTATTCTATTCTCTATTGCATGCTTGGTGTGATTCTTATATGCTTCAGTTATAACTCTTGATTGAAAAGTGCATCGCCAACATTTGTATATTAAATCCTATGAAATGTGTGACGTGGATATGAATTGATTGTATGAATTTAGAGAATCCCTTTTGTTGTTCTTAAAAGCTTGCAAATACCATGTCTAAGTAAGATTTGAAATCCTTGTAGCATGTGATTCGTATTTTCCAAGTTATCATGATGTATAGCTTATGGCTTGAGATCTGAGAGAATAATCTAGCAACCTCTTCCACCTCGTGTTCTCCCTTTTTCTTTCATTTCATTTCCTTTGTTTTCATGTCCCGAGTTCGTCTCTTTACTTATCTTCCTCGAGGACGAGTAAGAGGTAAGCTTGGGGGATTTTGATCGCTCCATATTTTACACCTTTTTTCTGCATGTTTTCACGCCATTTCGATTGCTCATATTGCGATTTTCACGAGTATTCGACGATATTGCGTTACTTTTCACTATTTCTTGTTTTTGTCGGATTTCAGGAAATATGGAGCGATCGGGAGCAAAAATGAGCTTGAGGGACTTGCACCCACTCCGGAGCGTCACCCAAGGCTCTTTTGAGGGCTATTCGACGATGGGAGACGGTTGGAAGAAGAAGGAACTCCGTAGGAGCGATGAGGAGGAGAAACGGAGAAGATTGGGCATTTACAGCATGCCACTCGGCCGAGTGGAGCACTCACTCGGCCGAGCAAGAAGACCACTCGGCCGACCAGACCGGACACGCTCCAACTGAAGGAATTGGGCGTGCACTCGGCCGAGGGATGATATCCCACTCGGCCGAGTAAGAAGATCGCATTGCCCGAGTGGCATGAGAAATCCACCATCAAAAGAGGCCGACTTACTGGAAATGTACAGGCTTTTGACGGTTCCGACTCGGCCGAGTACCGAATGCCTCTCGACCGAGTGAGTAAAGCCACTCGGCCGAGTCACCTCCGAAGACAGACCCCCCAAGACCCCCGACTTACTGGAATTTTATAGGGTCTGTCACTCGGCCGAGTAGAGAAGCCCACTCGACCGAGTAGAGAAGTCCACTCGGCCGAGTGATGCCGAGGACACGCAGCGCCCAGATTTTCAGACAGCCTCCCACTCTTTTGAAATCTACTATCATTCCAGCAACCAAAGTATTTTTCTCATATTTTTTATGGATAGTAGACTTCATGAAGGTTCCAACGCCGCCAAGAACGTGCCAATCGGAGGTCGGATGAAATCTGGAGAATTTCTGCAAGTTGACGCTGCAGTGCAGGAATTTCCACTCGGCCGAGTCACATTTTCCCACTCGGCCGAGTCGGCGGCGGGCCCAGATTTTAAGTTGCGGTTTGGGCTGTTTTTGGGCACGAATTTGAGGGGTTTTCTAGGGTTATTTGCTAGGGTTTTGGGGGGATATATAAGGGTTTTGTAGCCACCATTAGAGAGGATCCACATTATGTTTTCTTAGCCCCCCATATGTTTTCTTAGTGATTATTTTAGAGGTTAGGCCATGCCCTAGGCCCCCTCTTGGATCAAAAAGCTTGTATTTGGATTGGAATTCTTCATCAAAGCTAAGTATCATTGTTTTTCTTATTGAATCTTTGTTTTTCTATCTTTTTGTATGCAAGCAATGATTTCTATTGATTCTCATATCCTTATTGCTATGCTAGAGTAGATTTGTTGTTCTAGGGTTTGGGGATGAACCCTATGGATCTAATTTCAGATTTGTGATGAATGAATTTCTAAATTGCTAGAATTGCTAGGAGATTAGGTTGTGATCGATTTATTACGGATAGCTAGGGATTTCCATCGATTGGGGTTTGCAAGAGATTGGATTCTAATCGATGGGAAGGCCTAGATATTCGATTTAGGTTTATAATCGAGATTCTCTAGACTTGGTTTGCAAGAGATTGGACCAAAGCTAGGATTTTTATTATAAATCTATACCCATATTCGTTTGCAAGAGATTGGACGAATACGAACTATCACAACCTAGATCGTAACTCGAGTTTGCACGAGAGTGGGCTCGAGGGGCGATTGAACGATGATGTTGATCATAATGCTAGCGGCTTAGGCTAGGGTTTGCAAGAGATTGGGCCCTATCCTAGGGTTGCTATAGACCGGCAATAGCGCGAGAGCGTGAGCTTGGTTCTATATTCAGTTACGACTAGTTCACCTCAACGCAAGTCTAGTAATATTGAGATTCACTATTCACAATGATGCATGACGATCCGTAGTGGGGATTCCCTAGCTCTAGACATTTCTATTATATTATATTTGAATCGATATTTGACCCAACTTCTTTATCACCGACACCGACATCCACCACCATTTTCATTACATCATACCATAGCCATCTCCACCAATAAAACATTCGTAGTCAAACCAACCTAGGATAGATTGGAGCCAACACCACCTCCTCGTGTTCGATACCCGCTCGCCACTTGACCGTGCGCTTGCAGTAAAACTACAATCGTTCTTCGGGTGTATATTCGGGGCGTGACCAATTGGCCCTGGCAGTGGCCAGGCCGGACAGGCCGGCCCTGGCCTCTGCCAGGGCCGGCCAGGGTCCCTTGGCTGAGGCCGGCCAGGGCCCCTTGGCCCAGGCCTGGCCTCGGCCAGGCCTAGCCTTGGCCACGGCCAGGGCCCCCTGGCCCTGGCCGGGGCCGGCCAGGTCCGGCCATGGCCGGCCATGGCCATGGCCGGCCATGGCCCATATGGCCATGGCCGGCCACCCCCTTATATGGGGTTGCCGCACACCCCGCCGGAGGGGGTGGCCGTGGTGGTTATTGGCCATAGCCAACCCCCTCCGCATGGGGAGGGGGGTGCATTGCCTTCACAACCCATTTGGCCATGGTGATCAAGCACCAAAAGTCATCTTCCCCGATGGGAATAACTACCATCTTCTTCCTCGATGAAGCACCCATTCATCGATGAAGCACCCGTTCGTCGAGAAAGTAGTTACTCTCTAATGGCCATGTGCCAAAAGGAAAAATAACATACTTTAAAGTTCGTAAACTACACGCTCCACATGAATAGAGTTCACATTCCCTATGAATGGAGACTCGGCATCCATGAAGAGTGCGAGTTTGACGATATGAACGGTCGGTTCTTTCCGTCACGGAGAGTTCCTGTCATATCCGTAATGGTAGGAGACCCTAACGTGAAAAGAACAACCGCTGCGTTCTCTCCGTCACGAAGAGTTCCTACCATATCCATAACGGTAGGATACCCATTCGTGAAAAAGACAACGCCTCGTTCATCGGTTCGACGGGGCGGCGGTTTGACCGGGGCGAACCCGTATGGCTCTGATACCAATGTTGGATCCTAACAAAACAAGGACGTTAGGATCGAATAATAAAGTCGAGACTTATGCTTACGTACGCGGGCACCGTAATCTCGGAACTTCGCCCTTGGATTTGCCACAACGGTCGATACTTCGTCACGGAGGATCGAAGCAGAGTTTCATCACTTAAATCTCTAACTAGAAGATGATTTTAATGGAAGGGAGAAGAAGAACATAAGATGCCTTTTGCAAACTTATGGCATGGAAAGTGTGGAATGAATGCCTTACCCTTGGGTCCTATTTATAGGCTTTAGGGGTGGTTATTGTAGGAAATAACCAATTATAAGCTTATTAGCCTATATTAGCACATTCATTTATCCTCTTCTTCATTCACTTATCAAGTGCCTTTATGCACTTATAAAGTGACTTTTTCTACTTATCGAGTGGCTTTTTCCACTTATCGAGTGGTCCTTTTCACATGAGAAAAGGTTCCCTTCGTGCACGCTTTCGTGCACGCGACATCTGAGGTCCGTATACCCTCATACATCCCCTCATGGGTGTATTCATGTCGTCCATATCCAACATGATGATCCCATCGGCGCACGTCCTGAACAAATACGGGTTGTCTCAGAAGTAACTTTTTGCATCAAGTAGGAACTTCCTCCTCGAATAAGTCGACAAACCATGCAGAACTATCCCACTCACCAAATAATTCACTATGTCGGCGTACCAGGGAGCTTCGGAGGTATTTGCCGTAAAAAGTTGTTCACCGATGAACGAATCGTCAATTGGTAGGCTGTTGTCCCAGTGCCTTTGAATCAAACGCGACAAATGGTCTGCCACCATATTTTCTGCTCCCTTCTTGTCCTTGATCTTGATGTCGAATTCTTGGAGCAGAAGGACCCATCGTATTAGACGTGGTTTAGCATCCTTCTTACTTAGCAGATATTTCAACGCTACGTGGTCTGTGTGGATGATCACCTTGGACCCCAAAAGGTAGGATCTGAACTTCTCTATAGAATAGACTACGGCTAGCAGCTCTTTCTCCATGGTAGTGTAATTCTTTTGGGCGTCATCCAGGGTTTTGCTAGCGTAGTATATAGCATGGAGCTTTCCCTCCTTTCTTTGGCCAAGCACAACTCCCACCGCTTGGTCAGTAGCATCACACATAAGCTCAAATGGCAGAGTCCAGTCTGGTGGCTATATAATCAGCGCAGAGATGAGAGCTTCCTTTAACCTGTTAAAGGCTAGCAAACAAGCATCAGTAAACACAAAAGGAGCGTCCTTAGCCAGGAGCTCCGTGAGAGGGCGAGCAATATTGGAGAAATCTTTTATAAAGCATCGGTAAAAACCGGCGTGCTGTAGAAAACCACGGATGCCTTTTAGGTTGGTGGGCGGCGGCAAACTTTTAATGACCTCTACCTTGGCCTTATCGACTTCGATTCCTTTAGGTTGGCTAGGCAAATATGCCATAGAAGGAAAAATCGTCCATGAATACCTCCATGATATTCTCGATAAAATCTGAGAAAATAGACGTCATGCACCTTTAAAAGGTAGCTGGTCATTACATAGCCCAAACGGCATCCTTCGATAGGCAAAGGTGCCATAAGGACATGTAAACGTCGTTTTCTCCTGGTCTTCCCGATGCAACGGGATTTGGAAAAATCAGGAGTATCCATCCAAGTAGCAGAAATATTTGTGCTTAGCCAAACACTCAAGCATTTGGTCTATGAAGGGCAAAGGGTAATGGTCCTTCCTGGTGGCTTTGTTAAGTTTTCTATAATCGATACACATGCGCCACCCAGTGATAGTCCTAGTGGAGATTAGTTCATCCTTTTCATTTTTTACAACTGTCATGCCCCCTTTTTAGGGACAACTTGCACGTGACTAACCCACTTACTATCTGAAATGGGATAGATGATGTCAGCCTCTAAAAGCTTCAGGACTTCCTTTTTCACCACCTCTTTCATGTTGGGGTTCAATCGCCTTTGAGGCTCAATGGAGGTGGCATCCTTATCCTCTAGGTGAATCATGTGCGTACATATGTGACGTGCGTTTTCTTCCGTGTTTCTCCGTATTTTCCGCCGTCTTTTATTTGTTTTCTTGTATTTTCTTGTTTTCTTTCACTTTTCCGTGTTTTTGGTATTTTGCAGGAATTTCTAGCATTTTGGACATAAAAACGACGATATCACAAGTCCCCAGTGCAACGGGAGGAGTCACGGGTGACCCAGGGGGTCAAACGACGATGATTGCATCATTCAGCCCCTCACCCGATCGGTTGAACAAAGTCAACCGATCGGGTGATGCACGCGTGCACCACCCGGTCTCAGCTAGAGCTCAAGCGGATGTCACCCGACCGGTTCTCAGGCCGGTTCATTGCGGCCGTTTCTCTGTCTTTTCGAGCCAAATGACCGATCGGGTGACTCTCACCCGATCGGTTCATTTGTAGCTGATTCTGAGGAGCCAAGACACGGGCATCCAACCGACCTCTTCACCCGATGGCGCCATGATCCCAACCGGTCACCCCAAGAACTCAATCGACCGGTTCATCTGACCGGGTGAAGCTCCGCCGTTTTTTGTTTATTATTTGTAACAGATCACCCGATCGGTTGACTTGTCAACCGATCGGGTGGCGTTTTTCCTGTGGTTTTGGACCCGATCCGTTAGGGCTCCGAATGGGGGCTATAAATACCCAATGCTGGCAGACTTTTAGGGCATCTTCTTCTTGTTCTTCTTCAGTTTTTCTAGGGCTTTTTGCCCCTTTCTCTTGTGAGTTTAGATTAGGTTAGATTAGGTTTTCTCTTGTAATAAGTCTTGTATTGGATTAGAGGTTCAAAATCAAGATAAGTATTTCTTTCTCTTGTTCTCCATTTTTTGTGTTGTATTTCTTTTGCTTCATGATGAATGTTTGTATGTCTTTTGTGTTGTTTGTTTATATGTTTTTCATCATGGAGTAGTATTGATGAACCCTAATACGGGTTAGGGTAGGATTGATGCTTGGTTGTTTCATTTGACTTGGTTGCATGGCATGTGTTCGATGAAATGCGTCAATGGGGATTTCTAGCAATCTGAGTCCAATTCGTATGGCAACACACTAGATGTGTTGGGGATTAGGGTCCGGTGCTTGTCCAGTCAAGATCCGCTTCGATGTATTGCTAGAAATCACATTTGACCTATTTGGCCATTAGGGTTACGCGGGGGTGTTTCATTGTCATTGGCGGGAGAAAGACCGCCTCTGACCGTCAGGCCAAGGGGGAATAAACTTGGCGGTTGACTCCCTAGCCATAGCTCACGCCCCGAGCGTTGACATCGAGTCCTCGCGCGCGGGAGCGGCTTGGACGAAGTGTTGGGAGATATCATTGTGGCCTTAATGCTCCCGGTTGCGGAAGGTGTTAATGGACATGGGAATGCCCACCGTCCGGAACCGGGTAGGCCTAGCGTGCTTGGCACCGACCGGAATATCGGGCCATGGACGCTAGGTACCACCTTTTGGGGCAATGTCTCACCCTGGGTCAAGTCAAATGCCAAGTGTCATGAGTGCTCTAGCCCGTGTTAGCGGGGATTCATTTCGTGTCTTTTTATTTCTTCTCTATATTTCTACACTTCACCCATATCATCCGCGTAGCTAGCACACAACCTAGGCGAGGCTAGTACCCACTCAAGCCATCCACCTCCCTGAGTTCGATAAACACGCACCCTACACTAACCGTGCACTTGCGGTAAAACGACACCGTGCCCATACCGTAAACGAGGCGCCGGTCAAGTTTTTGGCGCCGTTGCCGGGGAGGCGTTCGGTTTGATATTAGCTTAGCTTGGGTTCGTTAGACTACGCATAAAAACACAAAAAATTTATTTTTCTTTTTTTAAAAAAAATATATTCAATAACCAAGAAATTTTTCCGCCACCATTATATTATCTTTTTGTTATTTTCTTGTGCTATTGACGCTCCTCTCTAGTTTTCTTATTTTTGTTATCCAGGTATCTTTGGTATAATCATGTGGAGATCAAATTTTGATGCTCAGATGGGAGGATATGATCCTTATTCGGTTGTGGTTTGTGAGACTTGTGGGATGGTGGGGCACATGTATTATGATTGCCCATTTACGCTTGAGAGCCTCCCCCTACATCAAAGCCAAACATTTCCCCACAACCATTACCCAAACACCTCCCATCCATTTCCTCAACCTTATATCCCTCCACAAACACAAGAAGAATCAAGCCTCGTGTCTCTCCTTGAAAGTGCCATGTTTAACCAAGGCCAAATATTACAAAACTTAATGGTACCAATCACCGAGCCGACACCGAGGAGAGGGGATGAAGGAGAGGATATACCCACTTTCATGGTTGAGACCACCATGCCATCGGCCACCATAGACACATCTCAAGTCGATACCCCATTTTTCCATCACTACCACTTGGATGACGAAGCATTTTTTGATGATGATAGTGAGGATGGGGATATTTATCTAGGATCTGTGGGAGAGATTCTTGTCTTGATTTGGATACCCCACATGAGTCCTATGAGAGCACTGAGGAGTTTACAGAGATTATGCATACCGGCGAGGAGGATGTGCGTGAGGACGAGGACACCACGACCACATACGAGGGGTCCGCTCCACATCCACCTCCAGAGCCATCTCTGTCACATCTTCCTCCTTGGTCGGTAGTCAACCATGAGGATGTCATTCAGGACATCGGGCAGATGGAGGAGCATGAGCATATCGTCGAGGAGGATGTGCATGAGGGCTTGGATACGATCATACACTTCATGGAGCCCGAGCCACATCTACCTCTACCGTCACGCTCCACTTCTTCTGCGGCTGAGCACCTACTTGAGCATATTGCCCCTATTCAGGGAGATTTTCATACTCACTCTCACTCCACATTTGAGTCTCGCTTTTCACGTCCTATTTCTTTAGACTCATATATTTTTGACCCGCCATATCTCTCGCAGGACACAGGATCTACTTCCCTTGAGGTATGCTGCGGTGCGTCACTACCTGGAGAGCCACTTCTCATGGAGAGCGAGGATTTGGTCATCGCTAGTACAGAGGATAGCGACCCATTCTCAGGGAGTATTCGTCACCCTTTTATTATTTTTCCATCTCATGTTGACGATTATCTCTGGGATACATTTATTTTGGGAAATAATTTCTTGCCATGGACTAATGCACCTCGTCCTTTGCAGGTCACAGGTGGACACCTACGAGGGATGCTTGGAGGTGCATTGCTTGGGTCCATTGGCACACGTGGCACAACGCTTCTGGCAGAGCCACAGAAGGAGCAGTTAGAGCAGCTACCTACCCCACTTCAGATCTTGGATCCACCTATGCTCAGGTGTATCCTAATCCAGTAGTGTAAAAATTTACAGCTTTCTAGTTTAGATTTGAATAATCTCGTCTCCTCTCATTAGCGAGGGGAGCGTATCTAAGATTTGCTTTTGCATCATAATAACCCTTCATGTCGTGCCCTTCTATCATTTCACCCACATCCTCTTCCGAGGAGAACGAGCAGACTGTCTCTCCTGCAGTCTGATTTCTTTCTTTTCCGATTTTCCCCCTAGCATATCTCTACATCCCCATTGGTCGTATCATTTTGCTAGCATTGTCATGTTCAGCTTGGGGGAAATCGACTTTTGTGTGCATGTTTTCGTGTGTCGTTGTCGTGTGTTTGTGTCTTTGATTCCTTCGTTGCGTTTTATATCTTTTATTTTGTATGTTTCTTTCTCTTTATTTTCCAGTTTCGTTCGTGTGTTTTTCGTGTTTTTCATTTTTTGTGTCCGTGCACCCCCCCATTTTCATTGCCCTCCCGTATTTACTACTATTGCATTGAGGACAATGCAAGTTTCAGCTTGGGGGAGTCACACTTCGTGCGTCATTTATCTCTTTTTCTTCGTTATTTGAGTCGTTTTTCTCCGTGTTTTTCTTTTTTCTTTTCTTCTTTTTATCTCTTTCTCCTAGAGATGAACCCTATGATGAATTGCCAGGAAAATCACACGCGCACCTTGCACAGCTTCGATAATCACATTCACTAACCCTAGGATATCGAGTCCTCTTGCATTTCATGCATCGCGGGTCCACTTAGCTTTTTGTGAGTCGTGCGTCGTGCCTAGCTGTTTGGTGTGCTTCTACCTTGTGATTATGTTTTATATACCTATCCTTGGTTGACCCCTAGATTATCATGCTTCGATTTGAATATGCGGTATTTGCTTCTACTATCTGCTTCTATATGCATGCTATATTTATATCGTATATTTCAATTCGCATGTGTCAGGATTCCACAAATAAGGACTAGGATAACCCATTTAGCCTATGCTCTGATTAGCGAGAAATATCTCCTTTGTCCAAGTGTTTAGAATCCGATTTCATTTTTATTTTACTTGGTGCAAATCCCCTTGTCGTGTACCGTTCTCCTACTTGGGAGAGTACACATGTAAATATCCCAATTCCCAAAAATCCAAAAAAAAGGAGAAAAGAAAAGAAAAACCCAAAAAGGTGAGAAAAGAAAAGAAAAGGAAAAATAAAAATAAATACAAATACCCAAAACCCAAAAAAAATTCCAGTGTGAATATTATTCTACTTGCCGTGAATAAGGGGAAGGCGAGAATTTGCACCGAGTGTTCTACTCCACATCTTCTCAACCTCCATCGTTTTCGAAAACACTTGGCATAGGGACTTTCTAGCGATTACCTAGGCTATAGTGTGGTGATTTCCTAGTCCCTAGCTGTGGAGTCCCCGATGCATGATACGCTTCTATTCTTATACTCTTCTCATGCATGCTTGAGCTAATATTCACCGTAATTTCAAATTGAATCGATATTTGGGTCTTTCTTTGGGTATGTGTATATGGAGCTTTATTGCACAATGTATATAGTGATACCGTTTGCTAGCACACGACCACGCTCACTCGTGCTTCACCGCGTGGGCCCACGACACTTGTTTGGACTCACATTCCTTGGTTTAGTGTTGTGTTTTGTCTTATGCTTGCTTCGTGTGGCGTGTTTGATTTTGTTGGCCCTTATGGGCGATCTAGGATATAGAGTTCTCTTTTTCTCTCCTTCTCTCTATTTCTCCCTCCGAGCTCCTACTCTCACTCGTCTTCCTCGAGGACGAGGAAGAGTTCAGCTTGGGGGATTTTGACGTGCGTTTATATTTCATATATTTGCGCGCGTTTTCTTCCGTGTTTCTCCGTATTTTCTGCCGTCTTTTATTTGTTTTCTTGTATTTTCTTGTTTTCTTTCACTTTTCCGTGTTTTTGGTATTTTGCAGGAATTTCTAGCATTTTATACATAAAAATGACGATATCACAAGTCCCCGGTGCAACGGGAGGAGTCACACGTGACCCAGGGGGTCAAACGATGATGATTGCATCATTCAGCCCCTCACCCGATCGGTTGAACAAAGTCAACCGATCGGGTGATGCACGCGTGCACCACCCGGTATCAGCTAGAGCTCAAGCGGATGTCACCCGACCGGTTCTCAGGCCGGTTCATTGCGGCCGTTTTTCTGTCTTTTCGAGCCAAATGCCAACCGATCGGGTGACTCTCACCCGATCGGTTCATCTGTAGCTGATTCTGAGGAGCCAAGACACAGGCATCCAACCGACCTCTTCACCCGATGGCGCCATGATCCAACCGGTCACCCCAAGAACTCAACCGACCGGTTCATCTGACCGGGTGAAGCTCCGCCGTTTTCTGTTTATTATTTGTAACAGATCACCCGATCGGTTGACTTGTCAACCGATCGGGTGGTGTTTTTCCTGTGGTTTTGGACCTGATCAGTTAGGGCTTGGAATGGGGGCTATAAATACCCAATGCTGGCCGACTTTTAGAGCATCTTCTTCTTGTTCTTCTTCAGTTTTTCTAGGGCTTTTTGCCCCTTTCTCTTGTGAGTTTAGATTAGGTTAGATTAGGTTTTCTCTTGTAATAAGTCTTGTATTGGATTGGAGGTTCAAAATCAAGATAAGTATTTCTTTCTCTTGTTCTCCATTTTTTGTGTTGTATTTCTTTTGCTTCATGATGAATGTTTGTATGTCTTTTGTGTTGTTTGTTTATATGTTTTTCATCATGGAGTAGTATTGATGAACCCTAATACGGGTTAGGGTAGGATTGATGCTTGGTTGTTTCATTTGACTTGGTTGCATGGCATGTGTTCGATGAAATGCATCAATGGGGATTTCTAGCAATCTGGGTCCAATTCGTATGGCAACACACTAGATGTGTTGGGGATTGGGGTCCGGTGCTTGTCCTGTCAAGATCCGCTTTGATGTATTGCTAGAAATCACATTTGACCTATTTGGCCATTAGGGTTACGCGGGGGTGTTTCATTGTCATTGGCGGGAGAAAGACCGCCTCTGACCATCGGGCCAAGGGGGAATAAACTTGGCGGTTGACTCCCTAGCCATAGCTCACGCCCCGAGCGTTGACATCGAGTCCTCGCGCGCGGGAGCGGCTTGGACGAAGTGTTGGGAGATATCATTGTGGCCTTAATGCTCCCGGTTGCGGAAGGTGTTAATGGACATGGGAATGCCCACCGTCCGGAACCGGGTAGGCCTAGCGTGCTTGGCACCGACCGGAATATCGGGCCATGGACGCTAGGTACCACCTTTTGGGGCAATGTCTCACCCTGGGTCAAGTCAAATGCCAAGTGTCATGAGTGCTCTAGCCCGTGTTAGCGGGGATTCATTTCGTGTCTTTTTATTTCTTCTCTATATTTCTACACTTCACCCATATCATCCGCGTAGCTAGCACACAACCTAGGCGAGGCTAGTACCCACTCAAGCCATCCACCTCCCTGAGTTCGATAAACCCGCACCCTACACTAACCGTGCACTTGCGGTAAAACGACACCGCGCCCATACCGTAAACGTCTCGCTGATACCCTTAAGGTTAGAGATATTGTACCCTATCACTTTTCTGTAAGACCTAAGGATTTTTAGGAGACTATCTAGATGGGGTTCCGTGAGGGCCGCATTCACAATGACAGGATAAGTGGAGTTTTCCCCAGAAAATCATATTTCAAATTGACAGGGAGGGGTTTAAATTCTACCTGAGGGGGCACTGTACCCCCGGCGTCTCTTGCTTGTGAGAACGATGCATCCTCGATCTCGTGTTCGGAGGGTGAAAATTCTTCCTTCGCGGAATCATAAGAGGAGCAGGGAGATGACGGTCTGTCAAGGCATAGGTCTGCAGGTTCTGCTCCCGTAGCGCACCTGTCAACAGAAGCAAGGTTCTCAGGCATGTGTTCGCTATCGAATATAAATTCTGGAGTACTTCCCTGGTTGATGTGGTCTTGCGATAGCGGTGGATTTTGGTACTCTTCATAGGCGTGTTCCTCATACGCTGAGATCTACGGAGGGATATCGTTATAGAAACGTAATGTATCTCCCTCGTACCGCACATAAGTTCCATCAGCTATGGCAACGCCATCCAGGGCGTCCGCATTATGGAAAGCAGTGGCGATGAAAATTGAGAGCTCTTGCGTAGCTGGGTCGTCCGAGGGAATTCAACTGGGCCATGGGCCCATACGTCAGCAACTACGCTCTCTAATATCTCAAGCATCTGAGAATTGTGTAGTGATTCCAATTGATGAGCCTCTCCCCAATAGGCTTCAATAGGTGGAGCCTCAATGGTTTGAAGGAGCATCACATTCTCTTCAAAGCTTACTTGAATATCATCTTCAATGGTACCTGCATCAGAGACCTGGTTCATTAAATAATCCATGACTAGTTGATGATTTGCGTTACCTGCAACGTAGGTTCCTGAGCCAATGAATCGAACTGCGTCGATCAGTTCTCTAGCTGCACCTTCAACCATGTACTCGTCCATGTGCGAGTCTCGGTAGCCGTGCAAATGATAGTGAGAAAGACCGAACTCCTCTGAATCGCTATCAGAATCACATGTCCCCTGCACTTGCATCACCATCTCCATATTGCCTGATTGGTAAGGAAATAATCGCTAGCTGGAGGGGTGTGTTAGTAGCAAGGTAGAAAAAATAGAAAGAATAAAAATGGTGGAAAGATGAGAGATGATAAGAGTGCTAGCAAACTTCACAAAAATAAAAACAAACTGAGATAAAAACACTATTGCCGTCCCCGGCAATGGCGCCAAAAACTTGACGCACCCGTAGGCTACACCTAGGATCCACCTGGCGGTGTCACAATCGCCAGGCGTAATATGGCCCCTAGGCTACGATTTCGGGCTCAATCCGCAAGCGGACGGTGTCGAGTTATAATATAAAAGATAGTCGGATCCCACAGGGACGGTGATAGTGTCAGAGATAATTTCAGTCTATTTCTAAATCTAGAAGTAGGGTAGCGGTCGGAGTGAAAGATTTGTGTTGATTGTTGTTGTTGTGATATCAATTAAAAAAGGACTAGGGCTTTAGGGATCGCCACTAGGATCGTTGGGGGTTGATGTTGGATAGGTTCCTCACATTGCATTAGGGTTAGGGAATTGATCCCCCAATTCGTAACACTCTCGTGGGTTAGAATTGCGGGGTATTTCGATGGCTCTCGTTGATGCAATGGCAGTAGCCGTCAACGTAGCGGTATAGTTCGTCGATGGATCCCCTCAAGGTGCGAGCCGGGCATGGTCACGTCCCTTGGTTGGATCCGCCGATTTCCTTATTCGAATCCCTAGATACCCCTTAAGCACATCAATTCCACAGACCGTGGGCATGATCTCAGTACGGGTTATCTACGGATTCGGTAAGATTTACCGAAATACAACCCTAAATCCCAATTCAACGTAGGGATCCAGATCTACATTTTCCCCTTAAAATCCTAGGGCTAACCCATCAACCCTAGATTAGATCTACTCAGTCATCGCAATAGGAACGCACAAAAACATCAATTTCACAGAAGAAAACATTGTAGCAAT
This sequence comes from Scilla litardierei, assembly GCA_030789695.1. NCBI lineage: Eukaryota > Viridiplantae > Streptophyta > Magnoliopsida > Asparagales > Asparagaceae > Scilla > Scilla litardierei. The sequence continues at coordinate 636,737,418 of CM061142.1, read as the reverse complement.
AGATAAATTAGGGCTAAAAGAACTTACAGCGAGAGTAGAAGAACAATAGATCCAGACAAAAGCAAAAGCAATAATCTTCAATAATCGATCCAAAATTCGCTACGAAAATTAATCCCCAAAATTTCCTACCAAAAATCGCTCAGAGTTCTCCCTAAAATTCTAAAAACAAAGCTCAGTGTACTCTCTACGGCTGTTGCCCAATCGCCAGCTTCAATCGCTCCCAGATCGCGTGCATCGCGCGCTTCAAAAACATTCCAAAAATTCCCCAGGAAGTACCGACAGAGTAGGTGACTCGGTCCGAGTCAGCGTAGCTCGGTCAGAGGCTCGGTCCGCGTAGGCAAGCTGATCGGCTTCTTGGAGATCTGGAAGTCGACCTACCCGGACCGAGTAGTCTCTGCTCGGTCCGAGTAGGATCAGCTCGGTCTGGCGCTCGGGCGCTGCTCGGGCTGTGAAATATTGGGCTGCTTGACCGAGCAGATGAGCTGCTCGGTCCAAGTCAGCCAATATCCGTTCCCTCCTCAAGCTGATATGGCTCGGGCCGAGCAGCTGAGCTGCTCGGGCCGAGCATTTTCTGGGAAAATGTCATGTAGCATCCTGAGGCTTCTCTCTCTGCTCTCTCTCTCTCTCTCTCTCTCTCTCTCTCTCTCTCTCTACCTCCAATGGCTCCGGGAACATGGCGAACTCCTCCAGAGCCCTGCCAACAAGCTCACGAACACGTCGGATGTGTCCATACCCAAGCAGGGGTCCAATCGCTCCAAAATCCCTGAAAATTCAAAATACACTACGAAATTCGAAATATCGTCAGAAATGCAAAATCGTAGTAAAAAGTGGGATTTGGACGTGAAAATGATATGCAATGCGATGAGATAATGATATGAAAATGATATAAAATATGGACACATCAGACTCCCAGATCTATATTACTTGAACAGACTCTTACGCTTGAGAGTAGCACATTTTTGGGCTAAGCACATATCATCCGTAGGGAGGTTGGGTGACGCCCCTCGTGTGTGCGTGCTAGATGTGTGCAATAATACGATTGGGGGCGTGAGATTTAAATATTTGTAACCGCAAGCGCACGGTGTTGTAGTGTGGCTTAGGGGTCGAACTCAGGGAGGCGTGGATGTGCTTGTGTCAAAGAGGATCAAATTCACCCCATGGGCGAGCTAGCCCCGGATCGAATGATGGGTTGTCACGGTAAATGGAATGCAAGGTATAGACAATATAAAGGAAAACCCCGGGACTTTGGTTTCCACCCTATCGAGCGATTCTCGCCGATACGGCCTACGGATAGGATAGCGATCAGAATTAGGGTCTAATGGTGAGACGTTGCCTCTGAGAGTGGTACCAGCGTCCCATGGGCCCGATATTCTGGTCGGTGCCCAGGATGATACGCCGGACTTCCCGGGTTCGATCAGTGGGCACTCCCGTGTCCATTAACACTGATTGACTCTGGGAGCACTAAGCTCGCAACGATAACTCCCAACGTCTCATCCTGCCACTCCCGCGCGCTAGGATTCAGCGTCTACGCTAAGGGCGTGAGCTATGGCTAGGGAGTCAACCGCCAAGTTTATTCCCCCTTGGCCCGACGGTCAAAGGCGGTCTTTTTCCCGCTGATGACAATAAAACACCCCGTGTAACCGTTAGATTCCTAATCACTATCGATTTCCTAGACCTATGGACGCATCGGGAAGAGCCCACGAAGGGGTTTCCACCAAAATCCCAGATTTGGGAACTACTCACACATATTTAATAAAAAGCGATCTAAACGAAAATGGACCGTAAAAATCATGATCAGACAATAGAAATGCAATGGTAGTAAAGCAATTAAGATAATACTGAAGTTTGACAATGATCTGAAAACTTACAAAAACTGGGAAATTAAAGCCGTCACAAAATGAAGAAAACAGTAAAAAATAACCAACTCCCGTTTCTGGGAAACCTAGGGGTTCTATTTATAGAAAATGATATCACCCGATCGGTTGACATGTCAACCGATCGGGTGATCTGCTTCACTCATTTACAGTGCAATGCGGGACTTCACCCGGTCATCTTCACCCGGTCGGTTGACATTTGAATGTGACCGGTTGGATCTTGGTGCCCTCGGGTGAGGAGGCCGGTTGAGCTGACCGTGTCTTGGCTCTGGAGATTCGGCTACAGATGAACCGATCGGGTGAAGGTCACCCGATCGGTTGGCAATCACAATAAAAATCCAGAGACTTTGGGCTTTTGAACCGGCCTGCGAACCGACCGGGTGACTTCTTGTGAGCTCCAAGCTGCGTCCGGGTGGTGCACGCGTGCATCACCCGATCGGTTGAAGATGACCAACCGATCGGGTGAGGGGCTGAAAGATGATATCATCGTCGTTTGACCCCCTGAATCACGCGTGACTCCTCCCGTTGCTTCGGGGACTTGCAATATCGTCGTTTTATGTCCCCTATGCCAGTAAACTCCTGCAAAATACGGAAAACACGGAAAAGTGAAAGAAAACAAGAGAACACGAGAAAACAAATATAAGACGGCGGTAAAATACGGAAAAACACGGAAGAAAATGTGCGCAAATATATGAAATATAAACGCACGTCAAAATCCCCCAAGCTGAACTCTTCCTCGTCCTCGAGGAAGACGAGTGAGAGTAGGAGCTCGGAGAAAGAAAATAGAGAGAAAGAGAGAAAAAGAAAACTCTATATCCTAGATCGCCCGTCAGGGCCAACAAAATCAAAAACGTCACACCAAGCAAGCAAACGCCAAATCGCATCACTAAACCAAGGAATACGAGTCCAGACAAGTGCCGTGGGCCCACACGGTGAAGCGCGAGTGAGTGTGGTCGTGTGCTAGCAGACGGTGTCATTATCTACGATGTGCGATAAAGCTCGATATACACAAATCCAGGAAATGACCCAAATATCGATTTGAATTGAATAAAGCGGTGAATATAAGTAGTTCAAGCATGCATGAGAATAGAGAGAGAATCGAAACATATCATGCGTCAGGGACTCCACAACTAGGGTTAAGGAAATCACCGCACTATAGCCTAGATAATAGCTAAAAAGTTCCTAAGCCAAGTGTTTTCGAAACCGATGGGGGTTGAGATGATGTGGAGTAGAACACTCGGTGCAAATTCTCGCCTTCCCTTTATTCTCGACAAGTAGGAAAAGATATTCACACGGGAATTTTTTTGGGTTTTTGGGTATTTGTATATTTTTTGGATTTTTGGCTATATAATTTTTTTCTTTCTTTTCTTTTCTCTTCTTTTTGGGTTTTTCTTTTCTTTTCTCATTTTTTTTGGATTTTTGGGTTTTTGGGAATGTTAAACTGCGGGCAAGAAGCAATAATAGTGATAATGCCCCCACAATAGATCTTGCCCTTCCCGGCCCTGCTAATCTCGAGAAGCGTGTAAACAAGCCAATCGCTGGCATGGACAGGGACAGTCAGGGCCCTAAAGCTAATCCCATCATCATCACGAACAAAGGGGAAAGTCATGGCCCAAAGAATGAAAAGATCGGGGATAGTCACGGTGCCTGACTCATCCTGCGGGAAAAATGCGGAGGATATGATCCTTTGGGCCAGACGGAATATAGGATGGATGATTAAGGATGCCTTGGCCTTACCTCGGGGATAGCGACCTATTAGGGTGAGGTAGAACCAAAAGTTATCGACGTCAAATTCCGGGGGGTATCCATAGTGTCGGATAGCGTCATTTCCTAGAATAGGGAAACCAAATATACCATTGATTGTATCCAGGTTGGTGCGGATGGTTTTGTTACGCACCCGGAAGATGACGGTCGACCCCGACTCACAAACAAGTGTAGAAAGAAACTCTAGGGTGAGTGACGGGTAGGATACAGCAGAGGCATTCAGGAAGGCCAACCAACCTAAGTTAGCAAAAAGAGTCTCGACCTCGGTGAAGTCACCGAGGTCGATAAGCGATTGGGCATGGGCGAACTTGGTCGAAAGATGCCCCCGAGCATCAAGTCTACGATAAAAGTCTTTGTGCTCTTGGTTCCTAAATAGGTACCCATGCGGGCCCAACATGGGGTCCACAGGGGGGATAATAGGTGGGGGAGGGGCTAGTGTCAGTTCACGTGTGTGGGGAGGAGGACGTGTTTGTTTACGTCTCTTTCGAGACGGTTCCTCCTCCCGCAAGATACCCTTCCCCTTGTCTCTATCCCGGGCCATGTGTGCGTGTGAATGATGCAAATGAGTGTAAAATACTATCGAAGTGCACACACACGAACCATCAAGCAAATTAAATATCTAGGGTAAAAATTGAAATTTGAGAAGTGGAGCGAAGTTACCCAGTAGAGATTCGAGTTCTTCGATTGTAGTTGACCCAATCCCATGCAATGGGAGAAGTGTGGAGCCGTGACACTCTTCTTCAGCAAAAATTCGAGAGTAGGGGTGGATATTGTGGATTAGGGCTAGAAAATTGCGAAATAGGAGAGGGAGAGAGAGAAAGAGATGGAGAGATGGAAGGGGGTGGTGGAGAGAGAGGCTAATGGAGGAGTGGAGGATGTGGGAGAGAAGTTTTTGGCCGTTGGGAGAGGCGGGGAGGCGAAACGACGGTGAGAAACTGCGATCGGGCGAGGGTTTGTGAACGGGTGGGTCGGGGGGTATTTAGAGGGTTTAAGTCAAACTGGTCGGGTGAGTTGTCACCCGATCGGTTGACTTAGTGGTCGAAAATTTTGGCTGAAGAGTTGCTACAGGTGAACCGATCGGTTGACATGTCAACCGATCGGTTGACCGCTCCACACATTTTCCCGAGAATTTAGAGTTTCTCACCCGGTCCCTCAACCGGTCTTTCTTCTTGTCACCCGATCGGTTGACAAATTCCTGAAATTTTCCCGAGAGTTTACCCCAGGGCACCCGGTCTGCCAACCGGTCTCTTCTTTCCTCACCCGGTCGGTTCATTTAGTGGCAGACACGACATCTACCTGATACATCCCAACCGATCGGTTGAGTTATCAACCGATCGGTTGGGGCCTTGTTTTCTGCAAAAATCCACAAATCGCCTAAGTTCCACAACGGAAGTTCTTGCGGCTGGATTTATTTATAAAAAATAGATAAAATAAAGTAAAAAATAATTCAAAAATAAGGAAACAAAGGGTTTAGAACATGGGTTGCCTCCCATGAAGCGCTTTTGTTTAATGTCATTTAGCTCGACCCCCGTTGATGATGTTCATGGTGGGCGATACGGGTGATGCCCAAAATTTGGCATCGTTTCAGCTTCTCCTTTTATTGCACTCGGTGGCGACAAGAGAATTTGCTCGACCACTCTCCCTTTGTCGACGGGGTCCGAGGGCTTCTCCTTCATATTGGCGTCCACCGCCACTCGTTTGAGAATACGGACCTCATCCTCGGTGAGCCCCATGGGCTCTTTGCCTTTTCTCCTCGTGGGAGGAGCTTTTGGGAATCCGGGAGGGATCACATGTCGCGTGACCGCCTCATCAGCAACTTCTTTCTTTGGGGAGCCAACTTGCTCTCCTAGGTCTCCCAAGTGGTCGGGGGGATTTCTCGAGAGAATTTCCCAAAAGCTTGCCTCCACAGCTCTCTCTTCTTCCAGCTCCAGCGCATTGATACTAGGATCATCCGGAGGATAGGGATGCTTCATCGACAACCCTAAGTCGAATTCGACTTTTTCTTGGCCGACATTGAGGGAAAGCTTCCCATTCTTCACGTCAATCAAAACTCCGGTGGTTGCCATAAAGGGCCGTCCAAGGATAATAGGGGTATGCTTGTCTTCCGGCATGTCCATCACCACAAAATCAACCGGTACTTGTACTCCTCTCACATCGACGGGGAGATCGTCTACTACTCCCACCGGGTACTTGACCGAACGGTCAGCAAGTTGTAATATCATGCCGGTGGGCTCTAAGTCTCCCATCCCTATTCTCTTGTACAGCGATAAGGGCATTAAGCTGACGCTCGCTCCTAGATCGATGAGCGCCCTCTGGATTTGCACTTCCCCAATAGAACAAGGGATGGAGAAACTTCCTGGGTCTTTGAGCTTGGGCGGATTTGCGCGCTGAATGAGGGCACTGCACTCCACCGTTAACACGAACTTCTCCTTTCTGGATCCCTGTGTCACCAAGTCCTTCAGAAATTTGGCATATGAGGGAATTGTCTCGATGGCCTCGAGGAAGGGGATTTGTAAGCTCAGATCTTTCACCATGGCAAAGAATTTGACATACTTCTCATCAATCTTGGCTTGGGCAAGTCGTTGTGGAAAAGGCACAACGGGCTTGAATACTCTTAGGTTCCCTTCCTCGTCCTTTTTCTTCTCCTCTCCATGAACTCCCTCCAGAGAAGTTGACTTTGGCGACGAAGCACCGTCGTCATTAAATTTCTCAATTGGTCGTTCCACGACCAACTGTGCTTCCGGTCCTTTGGGGGGCACTCTCGTAGGTATTTGTGTTCCGCTCCTCAAGACGATGGCGGACACGTTCTCATGCTCATGCGTGAGCGCCAAGGTCCGATTTACCCACCTCGGGTTCACCTCAGGCTGTTGCAGTAATAGTTCTGCGGTCTCTGAAGGTTCGCCACTTGTAACCCCAGCTGGGTCACCTGATCAGTGAGGACTCTCTGTCCCATCTCCAGCTTCAGATTTATCTTCTCCTGGTTGGCGATGTATTGAGTCAAGAGGGACTCAACCGGAGAGATGGCCCTCTGCTGGCCGTATTGCTGCTGGGTGGGCTACTGATTCCTAGGAGCATACTGTTGATACTGTTGTGGAGGTTGTTGCTGCTGAAATTACTGCTGCTAAAACTGCTGCTGGGGCCTAGCCGGCTGATATGGCGCCTGGTAACTAAGGTTCGGATGATTTCGGTTGTTTGGAGAGTAGGCCGGATTTGAGTTGGTTCGTGGTGAAAAAGGCGCATTCCACGTAGGATTGTAAAATAATGTGCTCGCCTGATCCAACGGTGGCGAGATGTCACCACCGTCAAATTCTCCAAAAACTTCGGATTCAACCGCAGCAATCTGTTGTGTACCGGCACCACCGATGCCTACCATCAATGCGGAGATCTGGGTCGACAGCAAGTCAAACTTGCTTGACAATTTGTCAACGTCCTCGACTCTGTGTATACCCACAGATCTAGGTGTGGCTCTCTCGTCACACCACCGCTCATTGTTAGATGCCATATTTTCCAGAATCTGTCCGGCATCTTCTTCGCTTCTTGACATAAAGGACACTCCAGCTGATCGCGCCCCGGATACACATCCCGGAGCGGCGACACTGTAGTCTTACCGCAAGCGCACGGTGTAGCGGCGAGCGGGTATCGAACACAGGGAGGCCTAATAACTGTGTCTTCTTCAATCACCTGGCTATAGGAAAAGTCGAGAAATGTTCGCAAATATGTGGTCACAGTTGTTCAAGTGTATAAAATAAATAACAAATTAATAAAGACGCCTAGGGGTAGGGAATCCCCGCTACTTGCCGTATCTCATCATTGTGATTCGTAGGTTTCACAATTGCTAGAGTTGAAATTCGGATGAACTAGTTGCAACTAAATGTAGAACCAAGCTCACGCTCTAGCGCTATTGCCGGTCTATAGCAAACCTAGGGTAGGGTCCAATCTCTTGCAAACCCTAACCTAGGCAAACTAGCGTGAAGAACAACATCATCGTTCAATCGCATCTCGAGCCCACTCTCGTGCAAGCTCGAGCTACGACCTAGGTTGGGATAGTTCCTACCCGTCCAATCTCTTACAAACGGGTATTGATATAGAATTACAATCGAAACCCCTAGTTTCGGTCCAATCTCTTGCAAACCGATTCCGAAGAAATTCAATTGCAACCCAATTCGAATTTCTAGGGCTTCCTATCGAGTTGGGATCCAATCTCTTGTAAATCCCAATCGGTATGAATCCCTATCTATTCGAATTATAGCAATCCCAAACTAACCCTAGTCAATTCTAGCAAGAATTTCACCAATTCATCACAAATTAGAAATTGGGCTCGTAGGGTTCATCCCTACGCCCTAAGACGATGGAACTACTCACAATTCATAATAAAATGCAATAGAAATTCACAATCAAAATCAATGGAATTCATTGAAATATTCAAAATATCAATAAAAATGGAGTTTTTGAGGGAGAGAGAGACAAACCAATGAAGAACAAGATAGCATCCAACAAAATAATCCTTTTCTCTCTTCCCTAAAAGCTAAATCTAATCCCTAAAAAGTTAATCTAAAAAGGCTGCAAAAAGTTCTGGAAAAGCTCTCCAAACTAGGTTAAAAACTGGGGTTAAATACCCCCCAAAATCGCCCAAAAAACCATGACAAAAATGCCCCTGCGCAGCCTCAAAATCGCACTTTACGCTACAGGCAGTGCGGCTCACTCAGCCGAGTGACAAATGTCACTCGGCCGAGTGATAGACCCTGACAAATTCCAGGGAGTTGGGGGTCTTGGGGGTCGTCTCCTTGGGAGTCACTCGGCCGAGTGACTTTTCTTCACTCGGCCGGTGGGCGTTCTTCACTCGGGCGGACGGTCTTTCGTCACTCGGCCGAGTCGGTCTTTGGGAATCGACTGTACAAAAACAGTAAGTCTGGAATTTTTGTTGCCGTCGTCTTGATGCCACTCGGGCGAGTGGGTCTCCGTGGTTCGGCCGAGTGACATGGCGATGCTCGGCCGAGTGCACGCTGATATAGCTCTGTTGCATGTCCGATCTGGCCGGCCGAGCGGGCTTCCGATGGTCGGTTGAGTGACTCCTTCACTCGGCCGAGTGACTCCTTCACTCGGTCGAGTGAAATGCTCAAAATGCCCAAACTTCATATTTTCGCTCCCTCGTCGCTCCTACGACGTTCTTTCTCCTTCCACTCCTCTCCAATAGCAAAATACCCCTCAAGGGAGTCGTCGGTGACACTCCGGAGTGGGTGCATCTCAGAATCACTCCAAATCGCTCCAAATCTCCTGAAATACGACAAAAACAACAAATCGTGAACATCATCGCAATATTGTCGAATAAACGTGAAAAACACGATTTGAGCGATCTAAATGGCATGCAAACATGCAGAAAAAAGGTGTAAAATACGGAGTGATCAAAATCCCCCAAGCTTACCTCTTACTCGTCCTCGAGGAAGATGAGTAAAAAGCGAACCTGGTGGATAAAGATAAAATAAAAACGATGGAAAGGCGGAAAATGAAAAACGAAAAAAAAAATAGAAAACGAAGAGGGAGGTTGCTAGATCATTTTTCTCAGGACGTGGGGTTTGCTTACTCATATAGCATGCATCAAATATAAACCACATGTCAAAGACTTTTATTTTGATATCATAGTATAATGGTGCACTTGAAATAGAAAACCCAAGAATATCAATATAGCATGAAAAATGGAAAAATTCTAAGATTAACATCGTCTGAAGCATCTAAAGCGGTATACAATATCGTAGATCACACACTTTTCAATTGAATGCTTTCTATAAGGAGTATAAGAGATATCACACGATAGAGTAGTAAGAATAGAAAAAGTGTGGTTTTCATGAAATGAATGCTAAGCGTAGATTTCTGGATTTCGTGAAAATTTAGCAATCTCACCGAGTATAAAATATTACTTAGCCTAGGTTGTCATGCACCGTCAGGTAGTCACCCTCTCACACATCATTGGATTCTCTCCCCCAAGCTTATCTATAAGCGTGGTGGCATATACAAAACAATATTTACATCCCCGTTTTTTATGAAGCTCCAAAAGTAAAAGAAAACAAAAATAAAAGCAAAAGAAGGAAGAAAGAGAGAAAGGGTATGAGATGGGATCGTTTTCGAACTACTTTTCTCTTTTTCTTCGCTTATTCTCAAATCTTTTTTCCTTTTCTTTTTCTTTCTTTTCTCTTTTTTTCTTTTTTTAAACATATATACACAGTGATCCCAAATCAAAGAGAAGGATATACAAGTATTTTTTCTTTGGATTTTGGGGAATTTGGAGCATGTGATTTAATAACGGGGGATGCCAATAATAGAATTGCTAAGGGGAGATTCACCAATGAATATAAAATAGAGAAATAATGTTCAAGATATGTGGAGAAAGAAATAAATGCATCTCTCAGCTCACTCTATAGGACGTGCATGACAACTTCAGCAGGGTAATATAATCTACTAAGTTTAATCTCAAAAAGTAAACTAATCCAGATTTATCAAAGCTAGCAAACATTCAATCAACCCGAAGTGAAGCGTACAAATCATGCAAATAGAAGTGATGTGAGAAAGGAAAGTAGTACTCCAGACATAAGCATCAATGCGTGAATCTTGGTGTGTTTTCTACAATAGCATACATATGAATCATCAGACATCAGCTAATAATAGAATTTCATCCATTTTCATATAGCAAAAAGAGAGTGGGTTACTATTTCTAAATGCAAGGCAGAACATAGCATATGATATCAGAAATAAAAAGCTATGACACGACAAATATAGCATGCATATAGAGAGAAGCTAACACCACGTCATCATCATCACAGAAAAGTCATCTCTAGCAAAAGATGAAAGAAATAAAGATAAACGAAAAACAAGGATATTTACAATACAGCACATAAGGAAAATGAGAAAAAACGTGATGCATGGTAAAAAAGAAAAAAACGTGATGGAAAATGGGTGCAAAAGTGGAAAAACGTGAAAAATCTAAAAATAAAAGGTGATAAAAGCAAAAAGCATGAGAACTCACTCCCCCAAGCTAAAGTGCATAGTGTCCTCAATGTGCGAAGTGTGGCACACCGAGAGACGTGTAATGGGAGGGGGTGGGTATGCATGCATGATAAAGAGAAATAAAAATAACAAAATGAAAAAATATGATGCGGATGTGATGCATGCAAGGATAAGAGTGATGCAGATATGTGTGTGTCACCAAAAATACTCTCCCTCACTCCCGAAAAAGGATATAGAATGATATGAGCAAAATGTGGACAAAAATAGTGATGGGAGGAGGGGGTGTGCAAAAATCATCAGGACCAAGCAGAGAATGGGTAGCATAACGACAAAAAAAATATCGATGGCATCAAGGGTGTGCCTAAGCTGGTGGTGCTGCAGAATCTCCGTCCTGAGGCGGAGGTGGGGGGTGGTGGTGGTGGACGTGTCTGCTGGGTGGGTGGTGGTCGTGGCAGTCGCTTGAGAATCTGGGTCAGGCAAAAGTGAATGCCGGGAAGTAGCTCGAGGCGGTGCTGCATGGCGGTGACTGTGGAAGACAGAGCCCTAAAATCGCCCTGGAGTCCACTCATCGCCCCCTCAAGAGCGCGAACGCTCTGAACTAAGGCGTCAGGGGGTGGTGGAGCGGAGGGACGGACAGGTCAAGCCTGAGCAGGTCGGGGCTGTCTAATACGGGCAGTGTAGGTGATCGGGACAGCAGGCATGGGTGGTAAGGGTGCTGTGCTCACTAGTGGATGCCCATCCTCAGTGTGAGGCTGGGACGCAGGCTGGTGTGAGGTGGAAGCAGCAGTAGTGGAAGTAGAAGACAAAATCGGTGACGAGGCAGCTAGAGAGGTCAATGACACAGACGTGGGAACAGACGTCACGACGCTCTTAGATAGGACAGCTACGGTGGAGACAGAAGGGTCGACCGCTGGAGAGGAAGTGTGGGGTCCAAAAGGTGAAACCCCAGCGGAGATCAAAGTGGATAGGGTCTCCACGACGGAAGCAAAGGAAGACTCACTGCTCTCAAGTATGGTGGGTGGACGCTCGGGTAGCAGAGAGGTGAGCGGCTCAATCGACAGGGGTACAGCAGTGGTGGGGGTGGTGGTAGACGTGGTGGGCATGGAGGACGGCTCAGCAAGTGTACTCCCGATACCAGCAGAAGTGTGGACAGAGGTGTCAGGAGTGGCAGAAAGTGCAGGCTCTGGCTGAGGGATCACAGGGTCAACAGGTGCAGGGGGTGCCTGCTCAGCCTCCTCGGCCTCAAGCACGTAGGCGGCGGGGATCAGGAGATCCATCATCGGAAGCCAGTCCTCGTGTGATGGTCCTATGTGTGTCCGAGCGGGGCTCGAGAGGATCGTGTAGTCAGCACCGAAGGGACCGTGCAACTATACCCAGTGCCGCTGGCCGTGCGGACAAAGCATCTTCATCCGGGCCATGACTTCAATCGAAAGTGAAGTGGGGCCCGAATGTCAACGTAGGTCGGTCGGTAGGTCCTTGCCGGTCATCAGGGCTAGCAGGGTGATCAGGCCGTCGCAACATATCGGGGAGCGAGCGCCCACCGATATGATGATGCGGTCCAAAAACCAGCTAGCGACGTCAATCTCAACGACAGGGACCATCGTAACACCATCCCTATCAAGAACTCTGGGGCGAGTCATCGCGTAGAGCATATAGAGCTCAGGCGTCGACATCGTCCCAGGCTCGTACCTCGCTAGAAAAGTGGTCGCCATAAGGCGCTGTGCTATGCGAAGGCAGGGGTGGACTATGGCTGAGGCCTTGGCCCTACTAGGGTCAAAGGCCTGTGGTAAACCCGTGATCCTGGCCCAAAAGGCATGTGAATCAAAATATGGGGGAGGGATGTGTGTGGGGGCATAGGCTCGGTCGGGCGCGGGGACTGCGGGCCACTGAAAGAATGCTCTAAGCATATCGAGAGTGATCTGACACTCTCGATCCATGAGTCTAAAGGAGCATCCCTCAGCGGTCCGGGTGATCGAGCTGAGTACCTCGAGTGTCGGACGGACGTAGGTGTCCACCGACACAGAAAGAAAATCACGCCAACCTACGTTGTCGTACAACGTGAGCATCTCCTCAAGTACCCCCAGGAGGTCTAGGTCAGCTAAATGGGCGAACCTGGAGGGTACTATCGGGCGCTGGGTGATACGCTCAAATCGGACGCGCTGAGCGTCGTCTCTGAACGTAATCCCCAGAGGCCGGACAACCGGAGCCGGTGGTGGCTGTGTGTGAATGGGGTCGGCTGGAAGTGGCTACGGATGGACGGGGTCGGCTGGAAGTGGCTGTGTGGGGTGAGGTGGTGAAGGCGGAGGGGAGTCCTCCCTAGCGTGGGAGGGGCCGGGCTCATCCGTCCGCTTCCACTTGGCGGAAGCTCCCCGAGTGCGTGGCCGTGTACGGGGTGACATGTGTGCCCCGAGTGCTCACCCAACTAGTGAAAAATACGGCGTGCTAAAGGAATGGAACGAAGGTACTTGAACACGTCGCGAGAGCAAAAACAGTGGGTAGGTGCAAAGACGCCACCTCCACGAAGCCAGTAGTGCGTCCGAGAGCTCCCCTAAGCTCCCCCAAGATAGCCTGTGCATCAAACAATTATATCTGCGTATAAAATTCGAAATACATGGGGAGATGGGGTATAACAGATAAATAAAGAAATCGATTTGAGTTAGGGGCTCAATGGGTACTCGGATCGTCAAAAATGGGGAGAAAATAGGATTTAACGCGAAATAGGGGTTACCGGAGCTTGGCCGGCAACGATGAGGGTTGCCGACGGTGGGGGGTGGTCGACGGTCGGTGGTCGGGGCTCAGCCACCGGCGGTCGGGCGGTCGAGGCTCGACGGCGATGGCGTTCGGGCGAGCGAGTCGTGATCGCAGCGGGCGGGGAGACGAAGGGTCGCGGGCGATTCGGGCGAGAACTGATTTGGGCGTTTTGAAAATCGCGCCGAGCCCGTTCGCCTTATATAAGGGAAGTTACGACTCGGCCGAGTGTCTAAGTCACTTAGCCGAGTGATCGTAACAAAAAAGTTTTTTAAATTTTCTCCATCCACTTACGGCTCGGCCGAGTGGCTTTGCCACCCTCGGTCGAGTGGAAAAAGTCCATTCGGTCGAGTGGCACAAGCTACTCGGCAGACACTTGCCCTAGGGGGTTTCAGTTTCACTCAGCCGAGTGAAGAAATATACTCGGCCGAGTGGCAGTTTATACTGAAATCGTAAAAAAGACAGAGAGTTGGGTACAGCAGACTTCCCTCGTTGGTGCACCACTCGGGCGGACGGCTTTCCTTGCTCGGCCGAGTGACTATGGTACTCGGCCGAGTGGGGCTCTGTTTTCTGCTTCGGGGCTCCGTTTTGCCTCTACTATCTGTTTTTCTTCCTCCAGGTGGTTTCTTCTTCCTCCTAAGCCTCAAGCGCATTCCTGGAGCGCTCTTCTTCGCCTCGGTCATCCTCCTTATGATAGATATCCTTTTCTCCTCCTCCTGTCAAAGAAAATAGGACCCGTTGTCAAAAAATTTCGGGCAAACGACTCAAAAACACTAATAAAGTCTAAAACAAAAACAAAAACCAAAATAGAAAAAATGCGATAACCGTCGGGTTGCCTCCCGACAAGCGATCGTTTAAGGTCTTGAGCTCGACCCCTTTAAATTTTCAATTTAGCGCGGGATGTTTGGTGCATATGGGATGCACCCGTCGAATTTGCCGGGAAGACCGCTCGGATTTGGATCATGGTGGTGTGTGGTCTTCCTCAGCTCCCCTCCGTCAAGGGCAATGTTGGGGGTGGCTTCCCCAAGCTAGAGCTTGCTCCGGTCTTTGACTTTGCTGGTGACACCGATCGTCGTATCAGTGGAGCTTTCTTCGGAGTCCTCAACTTCGAGAGCTTGCAGAGCTCCCGTATTCTTGCGACATCAGTGTCGCCATCATCAATCGCCATGGAGATATCGGGGGAGTTCTCCATCTTCTCTTCCTCGGCCAAATCTTGGTCTTCTTCGAAGCTATCTTCGTGGGGTGCGCCGATGGAGTGGGGTATCACCTCTTCAATGACCTCATCAAGGAGGTCCATGTAATCTAGCTCCTCGTGATACGGCTTGTGCTTCATTGCCTTCGGTATATGGAGCTCCACTTCGATGTTGCCGATGTTCAAGGTAAGAGTCCCCTCCCGCACGTCGACGATGACACCGGCAGTAGCAAGGAATGGGCGTCCAAGTATGAGCGATGTATCGCCCTCCTCCTTGATGTCCATTATCACGAAATCGCATGGAAAACATATGCCCCCCGGAACTTGGAGTGGGATGTCCTCTGCAATCCCAACCGGCCTTGTAATACGCCCGTCCGCTAGTTGAATCTGCATGTCGGTAGGTTTTAAATCCGTGCCGGTATTCAACTTTTGGAACATGGAGAGAGGCATGAGGCTAACACTAGCCCCCAGATCTACCAATGCTTTTTGTAGGGGGACGCCGCCTAGAGTGCAAGGAATCTGGAAACTTCCCGGATCTTTGAATTTGGCGGGCTCCTTTTCCCTCTTTGTGAACCAAGTCCCTTCCTCCGCGAGCATGATCTTCTCCTTCCTCTTCCTTCCCGTGATCAAGTCCTTTAAGAACTTGGCGTAAGACGGGATTTCCACTATAGCGTCGAGGAAGGGGATATTGAGGCTCACCCCTCTCAAATACTCGAGAAACTTGGCTAGCCGTTTCTCCATCTTGGCTCTAGTTAGCCGTTGAGGGAAGGGCACCGGTGGCATAAATCGGCGCTCATCAATAAGCTCTTCCTCTCTAGACTTCACTTCCCCTTACGGCTCCTTCTCTTTTTCAACTTCAATTGTCGGCTCGCTCTCTTGTAGATTCTCCACCACGGGTTCCTTAATTTGAGTCATGGGGGGTGGTATCCTTCCCTCCTCTTATTGTAACCGCAACGACCGCATTGATATGGCCAGTGTTGCCCCGTGGATTCGGCTCGGGTTGAGCCTGCAATTGTTGGTTGTTTCTATTGAGCAAAGCAAGTTGCTCCCCAATTTGAGCGACGACGGTGGCGAGAGAATCTTGTCCCGCCTTCAATGTGGCGTTAATCTTCCTTTGTTCTGTTATAAACTCATCCACCTTGGCTTCAAAATCCGAGCGTTGTTGAGCTTGTGGAGAATTGGGATTTCTCCACCCTTAATTATACCCGGGTGGCCTATAAGGTCCCACTTGTTGCCTTTGCGGGAAGTTTTGTTGCGGTGGCCCCCTTGGTTGATAATTGGCTTGTGGTGGTGGAGCCCGAGCTTGAGGTGGTTGTTGAGGCGGGGGGTTCAATGCACCATCATTATTGGCATATGAGAAACCCGGATGGTTTCTAGCGGCCGGATTGGCCCAATATCTAGAATTCCCCGCGACGTATTGAATTTGCTCTAAAGCTCCTTCTCCTTGCTCTCCTCCTACATACATGGCTTGGGATTGGTCTTGCCAATCGCTCATATGATTTGTCGGCGTGGATATAGAAGGGGCTCCTTGAGGCTCCTTAATGAATTTCTCCAATCTCTCCACTACCTTGTGGAGAGAATCAAATTTGTTGGCTAGCTCCGCGACGGCCTTGGCCTCATAAATGCTAGACGGCTTCAAAGAGGACGAAGAGTGTCCTCGCTCATCGCCCCACTGTTGGTTGTTCGAGGCAATCTCCTCAAGCAAGGCCGTAGCTTCATCGGGAGTCTTCGACAAAATGGCTCCATTTGCGGTGGCATCAATAATCTGCTTCGTGCCCGGTTGGAGTCCATTGTAGAAACTGTGGACAAGCTCCCAGTCCTCAATGCTATGATGGGGGCATTGATGTTGCAAGTTGTCACGACCCGCTTCCCTAAAATGGAGGCGAGACGTGAAAAGGTCCGCACGAGAGTGGAGCTGTGAAGCCCCAAACCCGATAAGCGTCCACAATACATAAACAGGTCCCTGTAACCACGACAGAATAACAATAATAACACAAGGAGAGACTGAAATAAAATTCCACATCTCACAAATATTGTCCAACATCACAAATAAGTTCAACATCCAGAAAAGCCACCAGGCTAAAAGAAAAGAGTCTAAAGGCCCAGAACAAGGCCAACAAAAGAAACAACAACAACCAAGCAAAGTATAGGTGCCACGCACCGATAACAAAACAACTGTCTAACAAAAGTAAAACACACGAAGACACTAGGACTGGTCCCCAGTGTCCACGTACTCCCCGTCAAACACAAGCTCGGGCTCGGCGTCAGCAAACACCTCGTCCTCAACGAGGTACTCGGGCTCAGGATCTAACATGTGTCACCCAAAAGAGTAAAGGGGCACATGTCAGCAAGTCTAAAAAGACTTGGGCAAGGAAACTGAAAGTGAGGCATCTAGCAACCTAGCAGTTTAGTATGCATGACATGGCAGTTATAACATGAGTGCACAATTAAAACATGGCGAGACAATTTGTACAAGAGAACGATCATCGGGACAAGACAAGAGTAGCCAAGCTACTATCAATTCAATACATTCACATTTTGTAGGTGTTTACGCCATTCGCTGAATGGCATAGCATTTCAGACCGATCGGCACTAAACACTATCCAATATTCACACGACATGGAGCCTGGGGTCCCTGCACATTGAGCTCATCTAGTGAGCCTAGGGTTGCCCCGCACATTGAGCTCGCATTCTTAGTTCACAATTCAATGTATCGAGCGTTGGGGTTAGCAACTCATTATGCTCGCTTCTGGTCACGAGCCAGGAACACTAGTATGGCGTAGGGAACACCTAGCCGGAACACGCAATTCGGGCATTGGCTATCAACCAACACATGGCCCGCTTCTGGAACACGAGCCAGGAACACAACATTGTAGCGAAGCTACGCAATCACAGCAATATCTAAAGAATGCGAGGTCATGACAATTTATTTGCGTACAGTTAATTAAATTAAACGTGACAGGCGAAATGCAATGACATGAACATATACGCGTACCGTTAATTGAAAGTAAACATGACATGGTAATTGTGCAACATGCTAAATGTCGGAACTAGCTTCGTTGTCAAGCTAGTTCCCCAATTTGCGCCTAGGCGAGTATCATTTCGTCGCCTAGCCTCTTTTACGCCTACTATAAGAAAATGGCCTAAAACATGGCCTAAACCCTAAGTGGCAAGTTTCACTTGCCTAGCACCGGGGATGACGATCAACCTCGTCACACGGATGCTATCTACGAGGAAATCGCTGTTTTGGGGGACAATCAACAAACAACATGAAATTAATTAAGGTTTCACCAAAATTATCAATAAGTTATGAAAACAACGGTAGAACGATTTCTTACCGAGAGGAGACGGAAGGAACACTCCGGGGAACCCTAGGATCAAATCTGGAAGCGAATGGAGAAGTTTGGGGAAACTAGGGTTTTGGGTGATTTTGGGGATTTGATGGATTTTGGGTGTGATTTGAGGAAGATGAGAGGTAGATAGGGTAGATGGATGGTTTGGATGATGGATTTAGGGCTTGGAATGAAGCAATGGAGCTTGGAGGAAGGTGGGGGATCAATGGGGGCGATTTTAGGGTTTAGGGTCGAGTTGGAGGGGAAGAAAACGTTTGGGTTGGGTATTTATAGGCTAGGCTGGCGGCTAGGGCAAAACTAGGGTTTACAGCACTAGTTAGTCGGTCAAAGAACAACCACTGACCGACTAGTTTGACAACTAGTCGGTCGGTCGACCAACGCAGACCGACTAAGTGTAAACAGTAGCTACAGGTGAAATTAGGATTCTAGAGTTAGTCGGTCCATGAACAAGTACTGACCGACTAATTTAGAATCTAGTCGGTCGATGAACGTTCTTAGACCGACTAAGAGTAAACAGTAACTGATACAAAAATAAGATGATGAGTTAGTCGGTTCAAGAAGCATTGCTGACCGACTAGTTTGCAACCTAGTCGGTCAACCAACGTTCTTAGACCGACTAACGATAAACAGTAACTCCTGAGAAATTTAGAAAGCTAACTAGTCGGTCCAAGAAGGATTGCCGACCGACTGGATCGTCATCTAGTCGGTCGGTGGCCCTTCTTACACCGGCTAATGAGCACAGAAAAGTACCGATACGGAGCGCGGGGCCCCGGGATCGATTCCTAAGACTCCTAGGCTTGATCTAATAGTTAGATACGACCGTTATGAAGTCCGTCACGAGTGACATACTTCGAAATCGACAATCCTAAGGAAGAAGCGAGAAAATACGACGAATCGATCGAAAATGAAATCTACGGAGACGAAAACCGCACAAGAGGAGAAAATCCACCAAAACATATATTATATTATATTAAATCCAGATACATGAAAAGCAGTCGTTACATCCTCCCCAACTTAAGAAAAATTCCGTCCTCGGAATTTCCAAAAACTCACGAGTCCGGAAACAAAAGTGGGAAACGCCCTCGCATCTCATCCTCATTCTCCCAAGTAGACTCTCCAGGTGAACCGTGTCGCCACATCACCCTCACAAGATTGACAACCTTGTTACGAAGCGATTTCTGACGCCTGTCCAGAATCTGCACTGGATGCTGGTCATACGTCATATCGGGGCGAACGGTAATCTCCGAAAAATCCACCGCATGAGACGGATCGCTAATGTATCGACGAAGCTGCGACACATGGAAAACATTGTGAACTCCTTCCAAAGATGGCGGCAAGGCCAAGCGATAAGCTACCTCGCCAACCCTCTCCAAAATGTCAAATGGTCCAATGTATCGCGGGCTCAACTTTCCACGCTTCCCAAAACGAATCACACCACGATTCGGGGAAATCTTCAAGAACACATGGTCGCCCGGCTGAAACTCCAAAGGACGACGTTTAGCATCCGCCCAATGCTTAAAACGGTCCTGAGCAATTCTCAACCTCTCCCGAATATTCCTGACGATATCCACGGCCTCCACGATCATCTCAGGTCCCAACAACTCCCGATCACCAACGTCATCCCAACTCAATGGCGATCGACATTTCCTCCCATAAAGAGCGGCGAATGGCGCCATGCCAATACTCACCTGGAAGCTGTTGTTGTAGGAAAACTCCACCAAATGCAGATGGTCCTCCCACGAACCCTTGAAATCCAACATGCACGCTCTCAGCATGTCTTCCAAAATCTGAATCGTCCTCTCAGACTGGCCATCCGTCTGCGGATGATACGCCGTGCTGAAACTCAGACGTGTACCCAAGCTCTTCTGCAAACTCTGCCAGAACTGAGATGTGAACCTCGTGTCTCTGTCAGACACGATACTCACGGGGACTCCGTGAAGTCGCACAACCTCCTGCACGATTCACGTTACATCACTATCCAAACTAGGAAAAGGAAATAAAACGGAGAGTAAAAGAATTTTACCTCCATATATCTCCTTGCTAGCGCCTCAGTGGACTGTCCTACTCGGAACGGAATAAAGTGCGCAGATTTGGTCAATCGATCTACAATCACCCAAATCGCGTCATTCTGCTTCGGACTCCGAGGTAGTCCAGTCACGAAATCCATAGTGATGTGCTGCCACTTCCACTCCGGAATCGGAAGCGGTTGTAGCAACCCGGCCGAACGCTGATGCTCCGCCTTCACTTGCTGGCAAACCAAGCACTTGGCTACACTCCGAGCCACGCTCCACTTCATGCCATGCCACCAATAATTCAGACGAAGATCCTGGTACATCTTGGTGCCACCAGGATGCACAGAATACGGCGAACTGTGTGCCTCCACCATCAGCTCCTCTCTGATATCCCCAGCGGGCACACACAGCCTGGCTCCAAACCTCAACGAGCCATCCTCATGAATCAAAAAGTCAGTCCGCAGACCGGCTTCCACCATCTCCCGAATCCTCACCAGCTTCGGATCCTCAGCCTGGCCAGCCTTAATCCGATCCATGATCGTCGACTGTACCTGCATGTACATCAACAACGAAGCCTCGCCAGGAAGAACAATCTCCACACCAGACTCGCAAAAATCCTGCTGCAATCTCCACTGCGAGGTCAAAATCATCACCGCCGGAAGCCTACTCAAAGCATCCGGAACCACATTCACCTTGCCAGGGTGAAACTGCAAATCAATATCATAATCCGCCATAAGCTCCAACCATCGACGCTGTCGCATGTTGAGCTCCTTCTGAGTGAAAATATACTTCAAGCTTTTGTGATCGGTGAAAATCTTCACTTTCTCACTCAGCAAGAAGTGCCTCCAAATCTTAAGAGCAAACACCACGGCAGCCAACTCCAAATCATGCGTCGGATAATTCTTCTCATGAACCTTAAGCTGGCGAGACGCATACGCCACAACATGCCCGTGATGATGCAACACACAACCGAGACCCTTGCCAGAAGCATCGCAAAAGATCTCAAATCCACCGCTGCGATCAGGCACGACAAGAATAGGGGCAGTCGTCAACCTCTCCTTCAGAACACCAAAAGCACCCTCACAATCACCCGACCAAGCATAAGCAACATCCTTCCGCGTCAACCTGGTCATCGGCTCAGCAATGCGAGAAAAATCCTTAATGAATCACCGATAATAACCAGCAAGTCCGAGAAAACTCCGAATCTCAGACGCAGACGACGGAACAGGCCACTCCCTGATGGCCCGAATCTTCTCGGGATCCACTGAAATACCATCTCCAGTCACCACATGCCCGAGAAAAGCAACTCTATCCAGCCAAAACTCGCACTTCGAAAACTTAGCATACAAACGATGCTTCCTCAAAATCTCCAACACCGTCCTCAAGTGCGAGGCATGCTCTTCCTCCGACTTCGAATAGATCAGAATGTCGTCGATAAAGATAACGACAAACTTATCCAAAAAGTCGTAGAAAATCAGGTTCATCAGATTCATGAAAACTGCGGGCGCGTTAGTTACGCCGAAAGGCATAACCACGAACTCATAGTGTCCATACTTCGTCCTGAACGCTGTCTTCGGAACATCTCCCTTCTTCACCTTCAACTGATGGTAACCACTCCTCAAATCCAATTTAGAAAACACCCTCGAACCTCCAAGCTGATCGAAAATAT